>SEYY01016082.1:47500-60000 GCA_009176605.1 Armadillidium nasatum
TGCAGTGAGAAAGCTCATGAACAACTTGTCACGCAGACTGACTCAAAGGACTCCCAATCCCACCCGACTCCACTCGAGCAGAGAACAATAGACAAGATACCTTTCACTCACAGACTATGTTTAATCACACAAGATTTCAAGCCTGCTAAATTATTCAGACTCTTATATAAGAGTTTTCGTGCATTTATAATAGTACTACTACATGAAAGAATTAAATATACTTTATTTATTTTCTCAGCTTCAATGAGAATATTGACTTATTGAGAATATTGACCAATTGAGAATATTGAGTTTTCGAGGATTCGTTGCATTTATAATAGTATTACTACATGAAAGAATTATTAAATATACTTTATTTATTTTCTCTGCTTCAATAAAAATATTGACCTTTAATTGCTCTCCAACATTTTTACATTTTTACATATAATCGAGCATTTTTACTTTCCACGTATTGTTTGGAAAATATTGTATATACATACAAAATATACGTATTTATTTCATGCATATACGATGATCAGCTGCTATTTTTAATATAAATATTGCTCTTTCCCGTCTGTACATTTATGAATATATATAAATTGTAAACTCCGATTTATACGATACAAAAACAATAGTATATCAATATATTGAGATTTATATCAAAACAAAGTTTCAAAGCAATGAATAGGAAAATAAATATGGACGATATATTTTGAACAATGTGATTTGGAATTTATTTGTTTCAAAAGGGAATATTTGTTAACATTACTTGCTCTCTATCTCTTTGTATCTCTCTCTCTCTCTCATATATATATATATATATATATATATATATATATATATATATATATATATATATATATATATATATATATATATATATATATATATATATATATATATATATATATATATATATATATATATATATATATATATATATATATATATATATATATATATATATATATATATATATATATATATATATATATATATATATATATATATATATATATATATATATATATATATATATATATATATATATATATATATATATATATATATATATATATATATATATATATATATATATATATATATATATATATAGTCGGCCTTTTAAATTTACCCGATTTCTGGATTGTTCCCAACTCTGGTGGTAACTTGGTAGGCCTTTAGCTTTTGCCCACCAGAGGTAATACATATTTATATATATATATATATATATATATATATATATATATATATATATATATATATATATATATATATATATATATATATATATATATATATATATATATATATATATATATATATATATATATATATATATATATATGTATATATATATATATATATATATATATATATATATATATATATATATATATATATATATATATATATATATATATATATATATATATATATATATATATATATATATATATATATATATATATATATATATATATATATATATATATATATATATATATATATATATATATATATATATATATATATATATATAGGGGGAGGTCGTAGCGCAGTTCGAAGAGATGAAAGTACCCCCACTGGGCTTAATACAAGGGGTGATAGGATGTGACAGACCATTCCGTTTCACTCCGTTGCCCTTTGGCTCGATCCTTTTCGTGCTTCATCTTCTCAGATGGTCTCTAGTTTACCCTTGACTCACATTGGAATGCCTATTCTCCTACAACTTTCATCCTTCTTCACATGTTTCCTACAAATTTACAAGCTCTACACTTACATTACCTATTAAATAAATAGAAAATGGCGAAACAAAAATCTGCCTCGGAGAATCCAAGAAAGGAGGATTCCAAATATAGACCCTCATTCATTCCTTCCCCCAATCACCACTTTGGAGTTGATGGCCTCCGGTGATGGGGTTGGCGCCACCATGATCTCTATGCCGACTTTCCCTGGTGCACGGTCTTCTTTTTTCATTAATTTTTGCAACATTCGCGGTATTTTTTTTAATCTCCACTTTGTCGAACACCATCTCTTCTTCTAGACCTCATCTCTTGTTCTTAATTAAAATTCAGGTGTCTGAGTGCTCTGACAGCAAACCCTACTCTGTTTCCTCCTATTGTCTCTATCCTCAATTTTCAACCAAAGGCAGAAGTTGCGCATACGTGAGCATATGTGCACAGCGATGTTGTCTGTACTCGTGTCTCTAATTTGGAGTCTTCTGAATTCTCTACTTTATGGCTTAAACTTTCTTGCAACTCTGCAACTAAAATTCATTTGTTTTGTCTACTAATCTCCTAACTCTACAGACTATCCAAAAATCTTCGACTATCTTAACTCCAAAATAGAACACATTCTTTCTTATTCTCCTATCTCCGAAATCATCATATTAAGTGATTTCAATGTTCACCAACGCAATGGCTTTCATCTTGTTCTCATAATTCAGCTGGTGAACTCGCCTACGTATTTCTATCCAGAACAGCCTTGAGCAGTTGATGGATCTCCCTACCCGTATTCCTGAGCGTCTTGGTAACTAAATTAACATAATAGATCTTTTCCTAACTTTTTATCCTTCTCCTTACACTGCTAAACTCTTTCCTCCTCTATTTTCATCCGATCACCTTCTTATCTCTGTATCTTGTCCTATCTCTTCAAGTATTCCGTAAGAACGGCAACCGTTTTCGTCGAAGAGACGCTTCTGGCATTTCGGTGCCACTAACTGGTTTGACTTGCGGTCGTACTTACTGATTTTCCATGGAATGATTACTGTTTTCGTGGGAAGGGTCCCTCGGAGTGTGCAGAGAACATAACTGAGGTGATTCTCTCTAGCGTGGAGGCGTACATTCCATATTCTTTCCCTTCTCTTAAACCTAACAAGACTTCGTTTAACTCTGCTCTTTCTCGACGCAGGGATGCTGCCTTAAGGGATTACCGTTGCACACAAACTCCAGAAACTTACGCAAATTATTTTTCATTCTTCGAGATATCAAAAACTCTTTTCTCCCTAGCAAATGCAATAATCTTTATGGCTCCTTTTCCTCTCGCCTTTCTGTTTTTTTTTTTTTTTGCAAAAAATGGCAACTCCAAATTTGCTTCTTCCTCTTTCCCTCCTCTAGTATCTTCTGACGGTTCAACTGCCGTTTTACCATCCTCTAAAAATGAAGAGTTTGCTAAAACTATTGCCTTTAATACAACCTTAGACGATTCCGGAGCTGTTCCCACTCCTTCAAAACCCTCCAACTCATTTATGCCTAAAATTGTAATTTCTTCTAAAGACGTCATATCTGCTCTCTCTGAGCTTAATACTAAGAAGGCGAACGGTCCTCATGATATATGCGAAATGTACATTAAGAGTGAGGGTGAAGAGGGAACTATTGGAATGCTTTAGCATAGGAGTGAGATTGAGACAGGGAAGTGTAATGTCGCCATGTTATTTAATCTATTGGTGGATGGTGTATTTAGAGAAATGGGGAGAGAAATATGAAGGGTGAATGTGATGTGAATGTTTTACCTTTTGCAGATGATGCAGTGTTGGTGGGAGATTCTGGAGAAAGTTGAGAATACTTGTGAGAGTGTTTGAAAGGAAATGTACAAACATGAGATTGAAAGTCATTCCAGCGAAGAGTAAAGTTATGAGGATTGTAGGTGGGGTTTAGGAGATGTGGAATGAGGAATAAAGGGGTATAGAAGTGGGGAGATGGAAACTTGAGGAGGTTGATGAATTTAAATATCTAGGAATGTTGGTGGAAAGTAAGGGAGGGAAGGAAAATGAAATAAAGAATAGAGTGGTAGAGGGAATGGAAGTATTGGGAGTCCTAAGAGAAGTATGGAAGAAAGGAAAAATTTTGAAAGAAATAGAGATAAGAATATGTATGTGTATGTGTTTACCTTCTGTATTGTATGGGTGTGAAACATGGATGATAAGTGTTTGGCCGAAGAAAAGTTTGAATGTCTTTGAGACGAAACGATTGAGAGCGATATGTAAATTGAGAAGAATTGATAGGATTAGAAATGAATCCTATGAATGAGGACAGAATGGTGAGCAAGTTGCTTAGATCCGAGGTGGATATGAATAGGGGAAGGAGAAGGCCAAAGTGTAGATGGATGGATTAAGTGAGAGAGATTTTGGGTGGAAGGAATTTGAGTTTAGAAGAGGGTAGAAGACTTGCGAAGGACAGAGTAAGATGGAGGGCGGTTTTGAAAGGGGTTGAAATGTAAAAATGGGTTTGTTTGTAAGAGAATTGTGCTGGGCACTACTCCACGAAAGTGGGAAAGGTGATAGTGAAATATATATATATATATATATATATATATATATATATATATATATATATATATATATATATATATATATATATATATATATATATATATATATATATATATATATATATATATATATATATATTTATATATATATATATATGTTTGTGAGGGAATACGCATTCGCATGCTTATCAAAATTAACATCCTCATCCGAACTTTTCGAAAATTCAACATTCGCATCCGCATCCGCATCCGCAGTTTTGATAAATCAACATCCGCATCCGCATCCGCACTTTTGAAAATTCAACATCCACATCCGCATCCTCATTCATTCGCACTTCTCCAAAATTCAAATATCCGCATAAGCATCCGCATCCACAAATTAGGAAATTTGACATCCTATCCATCCATATATATATATATATATATATATATATATATATATATATATATATATATATATATATATATATATATATATATATATATATATATATATATATATATATATATATATATATATATATATATATATATATATATATATATATATATTATTATTATATTATATTATTTTTTTTTTTTTTTTTTTTTTTTTTTTTTTTTTTTTTAATTTTAATTTGTAATTTTAAAAAAAAACATTAATTTCAATGCTAATATTTTTCATTTTTTTTTAATGTTACTAAATATCAGTTTTAATTGTAATGTTAATAATAATATTAATATTAACATTCATAATGTTAATAATTATAATAATAATGGTAATAATGAAAAAAATTATAAAAAAAAAAAAAAAAAAATATAATAATATTAATAATAATATTAAAAATAATAATAATGATAAATATTACATTAATAATAATAATAATAATAATAATAATAATAATAATAATAATAATAATAATAATAATAATAATAATAATAATAATAATAATAATAATAATAATAATAATAATAATAATAATAATAATAATAATAATAATAATAATAATAATAATAATAATAATAATAATAATAATAATAATAATAATAATAATAATAATAATCGTAAAAGAGAGACTTAGAAAAACTTGGTTTTAATATCAAATCTTATGTTTGACCAATGGTTCTTTCAGTTGATAATTTGTGTCTTTACAATTAAAATACCAAATTCTGTTCTATTTAAACAAACACAGAATAAATTTATATCTTGTTATTATTATATTCATGCTTAATTTGAAGTTTTTATTATTTTTAATTATTTATTTATTTTTTAATATTTAAATGATAGAGTTTTGTTTAGATTATATGTTAGAATGAATATTTTATGTGCTTAGGTATTTTCTACCAAAATTGTTATCTTTAAGCTGCCAAAGTTGTTTTTAAAGCAATGATCTCTAAAATTATGATATTATTTAAAGTAATTTTAGTAAAATTACTTTTAAATTTTAGTCAGTATTCCTTTAATAAATAATGCAATTATATTTAAATTTATTAAATATTGAAATTTTAATTTTTTTATTAGAGAACTCAAATTTATTACTAAAAATAAATTAAATATTAAGTTACATAATTATATAAATAGACTTTTTTTCATAAAAATTTAAAAAGAAGAATGAAGATAAGTGGAAAGGAATAATTATATAAATTACTAAAAATAACTCTATCAGTACCAAGAAATGTAATACAAAAAATTTCGAAGAAATTGTTTAAAAATAAAGTTTAATTCATATAAAAGAAAAAAAAAATTACCAGTTTCACATGAATTATAATAATTTATATATATATATATATATATATATATATATATATATATATATATATATATATATATATATATATATATATATATATATATATATATATATATATATATATATATATATATATATATATATATATATATATATATATATATATATATATATATATATATATATATATATATATATATATATATATATATATATATATATATATATATATATATATATATATATATATATATATATATATATATATATATATATATATATATATATATATATATATATATATATATATATATATATATATATATATATATATATATATATATATATATATATATATATATATATATATATATATATATATATATATATATATATATATATATATATATATATATATAATATATATATATATATATATATATATATATATATATATATATATATATATATATATATATATATATATATATATATATATATATATATATATATATATATATATATATATATATATATATATATATATATATATATATATATATATATATATATATATATATATATATATATATATATATATATATATATATATATATATATATATATATATATATATATATATATATATATATATATATATATATATATATATATATATATATATATATATATATATATATATATATATATATATATATATATATATATATATATATATATATATATATATATATATATATATATATATATATATATATATATATATATATATATATATATATATATATATATATATATATATATATATATATATATATATATATATATATATATATATATATATATATATATATATATATATATATATATATATATATATATATATATATATATATATATATATATATATATATATATATATATATATATATATATATATATATATATATATATATATATATATATATATATATATATATATATATATATATATATATATATATATATCTTCCTTCTGTGGCCTTCTCTCTGATTTCTTTTCCTGTTGCTTTATAGCGGCTATTGTAGACGGTCTCCATTCATCCTACAATATATTAATAGAGGTGTTCCTCAAGGATCTGTCATATCCAATACTTTTTCTGCTTTTCATTAATTACTTCCCTCTGTTATTTCATTAATGCACTCCTATGCCTATGAGTTCTCGCTTCAATACGCTTTTCAGTTTGAAAGGCTCCTAACAAAAGCAGTTATAGACGAAAGGAAGGTAGCCTTGGGGAAATTGACCTTTCTTCTATCTCGCATTTCAAATTGGGGCAGAGAAAGCATGGTCGTTTTCAATGCCACCTTCCACACAACAATGGTATCTTCCGAAAACATACAACTCAAACCTTCAACTAACTCTCCTTAATATTATTGAAGCTTCTTTATCTCGTGATCTTTCTTGGAAAGATCACATTACTTCTCTTCCTAAACAAGATTCTAAGAGGTTTGGATGTTCTGAAGCGCCTTCAGAATTTTTTCACTCCACTCCAGTTGTTTGCTCTTTATAAGGGAAATATGAGATAGGAGATATATGAGGGGAAATTAGTCACGCTCTTTCCAGAGCCCTTTTTTTAAGGTACAATGATGGGCAAATTGGCTCCTATGCTCTTTCCTGAGGTTATTTTTAATCCGGATAATTCCCTAAATCCGTGATTTTATCACCTAATTTATTATGTTAATCTCATTAATCCCTTAATACCTACCCTTTTTTACCTTTTTAACCCTTTAATCTCTTAAGCTCCTCCCATTTTTCCTTTGTGTGTGCCGAAATGCAAGCGCAACCTTCCCTTATGGCAATCATGGAACTCTAGTACTAGTGCCAGGCCTTAAATCATGCTTTTTTTCGAGTGAATTTTCTAACTTTTACTAGCACTTTCAAGCAATTTCTAGCAAAGAGGCACCCTTGGAAAGATTACGCTTCACTTGGTAAGAGGGCAAGACGTCATTACAAGACCTTCTTTGCAACATTGCAATGCTGCAAGGTATCCTGGGTGATGACGTTGCGCACAAACACACTTGACACTGTTTCATGGCACTGAGCCATCATGAGACTATGACGGGGTCCATCCGCAATCTTGGATTTTTTATCACGTGGTTACCGCCAATTTGGATATTCGATCACGTGGCTTTCATTTACTTAGATTTTTAATTGATCACTTGGTTTCCGTGATCTTGAATTTGATTTTCAATTTTCTTGGAATTTTGGTCTTAGTTTCCGCCATATTAGCTTTCGATTTGAATTTTCCCGAGATTTTTTCTTAACCATACCGATATCTACTTAGTGAAAATCAAACTTCATCCAATATTCCAAAACCAGAATACGAACTCTTAAAACTTTCTTCAGGATACCAGGATTCGAAACCTCACTTTCTGATTTCAATTCCATCTCGTTACCAATACACCAAACTGGATCATACCTTAGAATTACAATTTCATCTTTTTATCTTGTTATGCCCAATTTTTTCCATTATTTTCTGACTTTGTTACTTTATTTATTATATATGACCATGCTTGCGTCATCAATTATTTCGAATGTTTAGTTACATAATAATAATATAATTCCTGTTATTATGTAATAACTTTGCCTAACAATTATATAATCGTTGTTAGTACGAAATATTTTAAGTAGCGTATATTCATTGATTTGATAATCATACTTATGTCATCGATACATCAGATGAGCTATTACATAATAATTATATAATCACTGTAATTATATAAATTAATTTATCAACTGTTACCAAATAAATTTCTTTATAGTATTATTATTATTATTATTATTATTATCATTATTATTATTATTATTATTATTATTATTATTATTATTATTATTATTATTATTATTATTATTATTATTATTATTATTATTATTATTTTTATTATTATTATTATTATTATTATTATTATTATTATTATTATTATTATTATTATTATTATTATTATTATTATTATTATTATTATTATTATTATTATAATAATAATAATATATATATATATATATATATATATTATATATATATATATATATATATATATATATATATATATATATAATATATAAATGAGCACATTTTATAATCATAGAGAAAGCCCTAAATGGACGTGGTACAAATGGAAGGAGAGGAGCAGAGATATGATGATAAATCAATGATAGGTCTAATGTTAACAAGCAATAAATGAATATTCAAAGACGTTTAAAGCGTACCGTCTGTATCAGGAGACTCAGATCACCTTATAGTGCTGGAGAAATTGAGGGTTCATGGCGTGTGGCATTTCAAATGTAAAGCCAGTAAAAGGTTTATGGCGGAAAATATGCGGGATGGGGAAAGTAGGGATAAATTTGAGAGGGAGATGGAGGAGAAAAGAAGAAACTTGACGATATATATGAATATGTATGAAAGCTGGAAAGCATTGTAGGAGGCTCAGATAGAAGTGTCCGAGGAAGTTGTGAAGGTGAAGACTGCACATGGAAGGAAAAATAAACAAACACCATGGTGGACTGAACAAGTACAGGGATCGGTGAAAAGAAAGATGAGATGTTTCAGATGGTGGATAAAAACAAGAAGACTGAAAGATAGAGCGAGGAGGGAAACGGATCAGATTAAAAGAAGAAAAAAGGAAAATTCATGGGAAAAACTGGGAGAAGAGCTGGAGGCTGATCTCCTGGGAACAAGAACCTAATATACTGCATTGCGAAAAGCCAAAGAAAAGGTCCAACCTCACCAACGTATGCGATAGATTTACTAACAAACCTACGATAGATTAGAAGAAGATGGGAGGAATACTTCAATTTGTTGTGGAATATACAGAGTGACATAGGTGAGGATGAACATGAGGAGGAGGAGGTATGGCCGATTGTGACTAAGGAGGTGGAAAACGCAATTGGTAAGATGGAAAATGGTAAAGCGACAGGGGAAGTCATATTGCCATTGGAGATATTTAGAGGAACTGGAGAGGGAGGAGTGTTGTGGTTGACTGAAGCAATGAATAAATACTGTAAGTAAGAAAGAACACCAAAGGAGTGGAGCAAATCGATAATTTGTCCTATGTTAAAAAAAGGTGATAAGACGAACTATAAGAATTATAGAGGAATTGCGTTAATGCCTCATATCGCGAAGGTGTACGAGAAAATATTGGAGGGAAGATTGAGGGGAAAAGTTGAGAATAGATTAGATGAATGGCAGTATGGTTTTATTTAGACCGGTGAGGTCAACTATCGATCTGATTTTCACATTAAATATGATGTGTGAGAAAAGTCATGAATTTAACTTGAGAGCATATATGGATTTTGTCGATTTAGGATAAAACATTTGACTGAGTACCAAGAGAGATTTTGTGGAAGGTATTGTGAAGAGAGGAGTATTGAGTACCGACTATATTGATAAGAGCACATATATTGGTAGTTGCTGTAAAGTAAAAACACAGATGGACGGTAGTAACTGGTTCGAAATTACGACAGGAGTGAAGCAGGGAAGTGTGATCTCCCCTTTTGTTTATAGTTTTATGGACTTTTGTGAAAGGCTGGTGCAAAGAAAAGTGGACGTGTAGATACTCGAATGCGCAGACGATCTGGCGTTGGTTTCAGAATAGGAGGAGGAGCTGAAGAGGTTTGTCACGATGCGGGATGAGGTCTTGACAGCAAGAGGAATGAAAATTAATAAGGAGAAAACGGAGGTAATGTTCGTGAACAGGACCCATTACGAACTGAACATAATTGTGGAGGATTTAGTACTGAAACTGACTGATCAATATGAATATCTTGGAGTGTGTTGTGGTTTGAAAAATAATATGTTATTGGAGCTGAACCATAGAATTGGAAAGTTTAATGAGACACTTGCCTTGATGCATTCATTGCTCAAGGATCTGAACATTTCGAGGAAACCATATTGTATACAAATATAATGAGACGTGCATTGATGTACGGACACGAGGTCTGGACGCTCGATACAAAGTACGAAATTAAAATACAGGCTTGTGAAATAAAGGTGTTAAGGCTAATAATAGGAAGGACAAGGGTGGATTAAGTGAGAATCGAAGGTGTGAGAGCCGGGAAAGGGGTAGAGAGTGCATTGAGAATTATGGAGAGAGGGGAGTTGAGGTGGTTCGGACATGTGAAGAGAATGAACTAAGATAGATTTGCAAGAAGGTATTGCGAATGAAGACCGGAAAGGAGGAGAGGGGTGAAAAGACAGAGGTTGAGGTGGAGTGACGGCATTGAGAAGGCGGTGGAGGGAAGGGGAAAAACGATGGAAGAAGTGGAGGAGACAAAGATGCATAATGATCATCGACAATGGGGAATTTCGTTCGAGACATCTGACAGGTGCTTGCACCTACAGGAGTAGGGTGAAAAAAATGAGAATTTAGGCCCGGGGAGGTGGGAGGGGGGAAGATATTTCCTAAATTTAAAAAAAAATTCGACAGTTGGACATTCAAAAGCATATAACATTTTTCCTAAAACATATAACAAATATCGTATCCTAGCAAATGTAGCCAAAAGAATTGTAAATACACAGTTAAATTTTCAAGTCATTTCGACCAGAAATTTGGGGCCGCTAATCACTTTTTTCAAGAGTAAATTCTCCACAAACTTTTAAACCGTTATAAATGCAGAAAAACGTCAAAGATATATAATTTTTTTAACACGTTGAATTGCAAATACCCTGCATATTAGATAATAATCGGTTAAGAATTATTTTTTTTTTAATTGGACCTTCCCCTTTTATAAAGAGCAAGAAAATGTGTTGGCGTAATGAAATCCTGAAGGAGCTTAAGAGCACACACACATTATACACACGCACATATATATATATATATATATATATATATATATATATATATATATATATATATATATATATATATATATATATATATATATATATATATATATATATATATATATATATATATATATATATATATATATATATATATATATATATATATATATATATATATATATATATATATATATATATATATATATATATATATATATATATATATCGTAAATTATCATTGAAATTATATGAAAACGTTATACAAATTCAGTGAACAACATCGTGCACATTTTTACTCACTGCTATATCCTTGTAAATCACTTGGAAAATAGTTTTGAAAAAAGTGATGTTATAACTTCAAAGAAACGACATCGTAAGTTTTTTCTCTCGAAAAAAAAAATCGCTTTAAGAAATCAGAATAAAATATTAGTGAAATAGCTTTAGAGGACTAAAATAAGTTGTTTTTCGAACATATTTCTTTCATACTAATTAAAACTTTTTAAAAAGTGATAATCTTATAAAAGTTAGACACATCCTTCACTATTTTATATATATATATATATATATATATATATATATATATATATATATATATATATATATATATATATATATATATATATATATATATATATATATATATATATATATATATATATATATATATATATATATA
>SEYY01016083.1:2500-5000 GCA_009176605.1 Armadillidium nasatum
CGTCAGTGACTTGAACTATGAGGAACATCCTGCTGTCCATTTAATACTTTCACCAAAATTTAGTTAGCTTCATATGGTTTTAGCTTTGTAATTGCCCAAGAAACCCGAAATACTGTCATTAAGCTGAAAGAACTTGCTTTCCCTTTTCTAGTTAACTTATTGAGTAATTTCTAACATTCCAGGATTTCATTATTTGTTGTCAGACGAAGACATCAGCATTAAACTCTGCCTCCAACATAGATCTATGACATTATTTGATAACTCACAGTTTTATATACGATGTTGACATCAACAAATTGTGAGTTTTCATCATATTCATCCACTAGTCGTTGATCCACTCTCCTAAACAAAGAATTTGTTTCGCTCTTGTCAGCCCATCAGTTGTGGTGTTTCGCGGTATCTCTGCTTTCTCAAAAATAGAGATTGAAGGAAATTATTTTTTTTAGTCCCACTAAGAATACCATCATTTTGAATTTTATGATAATCTCTCAGAACGTGCCAACAGCATTAGAAAGGAACTATAGCAAAGTCCTCTTTGAAGTGCTCCGAGTAAACCAGAAGTATAAAATATGGAAAAATATGGCTTTGAGGCTTTTGGATGAGATGTCATTAAAGAAGTAGCATACATTCGAGTTATAGTGTAGGTAAGTTCGATTGATTAAAAGGAACTGGTCATATTGCGGCGTCTTTGAAATGTGAATATAAAAGCATGGACGATCTTACTCTCAAAGGAAAATGAATCCAAGGGATGCTTTTATATTTCAAATTGTTAGATTTGCTTATTAGAATATTTATATTAAAATTTGTTATTGGATATTATAAGATATTTTGCAAATTTCTTTATTTTAAGTCATTTAGCAATGAATACATCTGATATTTTCTGAAGAGGAAATTTTCCAATAGAGTTTTTATTATTATTTAATTTTTTTTTTTTTTTTATGCACTACACATATCCCGCAAGATGTGGCGGCTGCAGAAACTTCATATTTCAGCAACCGTAATTGGGACGAAAATAAAATTAAAAGTTTCCGCATTAAAATGGCTGGGAACCTTTTTAATCAGTATTTTCGTCCCAATTACGGTTGCTGAAATATGAAGTTTCAGCAGCCGACATCTTGCGGGATATGGTGTAGTGTAAAAATATTAAAAAAAAAAAAATAAATTAATAAAATCTATTGGAAAATTTCCTCTCAAAAATATAGATATCATTGCTAAATGACTTAAAATAAAGAATTTGAAATCTTTACAATATCCAATAACATAATTTTTAATTAATATTCTTTAAGAAATATAATATTTGAAATAAGGCATCCCTTATTTTTTTTTGAGAGTAATCAATGTTTTAATTCAATTTCAAAGACGAACAATATGACCAGTTCCTTTTAATCAATCGAACTTATAATAAATCGAATGTATACTAATAATGACATGTCATCCAAAAGCCCAAAGCCATATTTTATATTTTATACTTCTTTTCTCGGAGCACCTCAAAGAGTTTGCTATAGTTCCTTTCTAATGCGTTGGCACGTCTGAGAGATTATCATAAATTCAAAATGATGGTATTCTAGTGGGTTAAAAAAAATAATTTCCTTCAATCTATTTTGAGAAAGCAGAGATACCACGAAACACCACACTATGGGCTGACAAGAGCGAAACAATTCTTTGTTTAGGAGAGTGGATCAACGACTAGTGGATGAATATGATGAAAACTCACAATTTGTTGATGTCAACATCGTATATAAAACTGTGAGTTATCAAATAATGTCATAGATCTATGTTGGAGGCAGAGTTTAATGCTGATGTCTTCGTCTGACAACAAATAATGAAATCCTGGAATGTTAGAAATTACTCAATAAGTTAACTAGAAAAGGGAAAGCAAGTTCTTTCAGCTTAATGACAGTATTTCGGGTTTCTTGGGCAATTACAAAGCTAAAACCATATTAAACTATTAAATTTTGGTGAAAGTATTAAATGGACAGCAGGATGTTCCTCACAGTTCAAGTCACTGACGCAAATCTGATTGGGTATGGGAGCGTTCGGAGGTAAAGCGTTTGTATCACTAGATATTTGAATTTTGATCACAACAGCGGAGAAGAAAATAACGAGATGATGGGACACTATAATAGTGGTCCGATTCGTGATAGTGATATACAAAATAGTCAAGTCTCTACAAACTAGTAGCTTCTATATCTTACGCTCTCACTTTTGTGAACTTTGACGTAAATACATATTAATTTCAATTCCCATATAGTATTTTCTGACTTTATGTGAAAATAATTTTGCAAATCTTTTGTGACCATTTACAAAAAAAAAAGTTAAATTAAAAAAAAAAAAAAATGAAGGTTGAAAAGAATAATTGCCATGTTCTATACAAGCGTTTCCCAACATCTTTGGAAAAACTCTTCCTATTCTGATACACAATAATAATTAATAATATTAATTAACAACAAAAGTCAATTTTTAAAAATTAAAAGTGGTAACGCGCATTTTACCTGACAAC
>SEYY01016083.1:7500-12500 GCA_009176605.1 Armadillidium nasatum
TTTTTAACTATTCATATGACTAACTTAATAATTTAATTTCTACTTATTTATATATTTTCATAGCTTTTCAACTTGTATTCCATATTCGTCATAATATTATATATATATATATATATATATATATATATATATATATATATATATATATATATATATATATATATATATATATATATATATATATATTATATATATATATATATTATCAGATTTTATAGCATTAATATATTGAAAGTAATTGGCCTGTCAGTACAATAATATTTAATATTTTACATAAATTATTTATAACAGTTTCATTAGATCTCACACTGACATTCTAATTGAAATTTCAAAGTATTTCACTTTATATATATATATATATATATATATATATATATATATATATATATATATATATATATATATATATATATATATATATATATATATATATATATTATTTTTAGCTGCTACAGCGATTTAAACAGTAGTTCAATGAGTTTTCGTAGTGAGAGTTACGGGATCGATTACTCGTTAGGATCTTTAGAAGTTTTTTTTGGGAAAAGTGGCAAAAATGTCACAACAAATTTTTTCAGTTATCTTCTTATTAGAAAATAAATCGTGAAGCGAATTTCTTATGTTTAACATGTCTTTTCCCTGTTGAAAATTGTACTGTGATATTTTTGCCCACTTGTCCCAACGATTCGTTAGGACAATTTTTGCAGTGAATGTCAAAGAGATGGATTTTTTTTTTAAAGTTTAATAATTACTGTATAATTTAATTTTTAATACTTAAATATAATAAATGTTTATAAATACTTATAGTACATAGTCCCTTACATATAATAAATTTTCATAAATATTTATAATACTGAATATTATAATATTTATAGGTAATAAATATTTAATATTATTTATAATATTTCTAATTCTTTATGAGTTACAAATTTTTTTTTAATAAATAAATTATAATGGAAAAATTTTTTTAATTTTTTTGTATTATTATTACATTTATTATTTATTAAAATAATAAAAAAAAAGCAGTAAAATACTTCGGAATAAAAAATAAAGTTAAATAAAGTGTAATAAAAAACATAAAAGAAAAGAAAATAATAATAATAATAAAAAAAAAGATTTGAGAAGGTTTGAGAAAATGAAAATTTCCTATGGGAATTCCTGTTTTTTTTCCTTTCTTTCTTTTTTTTTTTTTTTTTTTTTTTTTTTTTTTGAATTCCTGTTTTTTTTTTGTTCTTTTTTTTTTTTAATTAGTATTTTTTTCCTTTATTTTCTTTAAACAAGTTGGACAAGCTTTTCTCTTCTCTGAAAATAAGCTCAAACGTTTTTAAATTTTTTTTCCCCCTTTCATAATAGCAAAGTTTTAATCCTCTGCAACTAAGCAATAAACAAGTACAAGAGAAAAAATACAAAGTAAACATGTTAAGTATTGACACAAGAATGCGGCATAAGAAAAACGCATTCATTCTTTACTCAAAATTGATAATCATAAATGGGTGTGGCTGTTTGCTGAAGAGTTTATCAAGTATTTATCATTTTTATATCTCCTCGTTATATATATATATATATATATATATATATATATATATATATATATATATATATATATATATATATATATATATATATATAATATATATATTATATTATATATATATATATATATTATATATATATATATATATATATATATATATATATATATATATATATATATATATAATATATATATAACAAGGTTACTAAATTTTGCAAGTATTTCTCTCTTTTGGAAGAAAAAATGTCCACATAGAAATCATCAATTATCGTCTTCATACAGCCTCATACAGATGAATTTTCTTATTTTCAGCATCCAGGAAACTCAAAAGGAAACTAAAATGCTAAAAAAAACATCATCAATTCGTAGATACTTTCCTCTGATTTTCAACAACAAATCAAAATAAAAGGTTTAAAGTAATTGAATCAACACAAATAAGCCGGAAAAATTACCTAATTGAATTTTAGTTACAAAAAAAAGCCTAACGGCAATAAACGTAAATTAGGGATTCGATATGAACTAAGATATTCTTGAACAAAATATTCTTTCCAGAAAACAACAAACATACAAATAGATAACGTCATAAATGATTTTAGAGTCCTAGGAAACAAGTCTTTAATGGATATCACCTCTCAAACTCTATCAAATTAAGAAGCTGAATCTCTCTGTATGACGTACTATTTTCTCATCTGTCATATTTTCCACTTTCGGACATTTCCACTTCCTAATGTACAAACTCATTTACATAAAATAATATAAAATTTTGATTTAAATGAATACAGCCTGAAACAAATAGAAAAGTGTCATTACCCGAATGATTGTTTGTGAGTGAATGATGAAAATCTTTATTAGAAATTGTAATTAACATTAACTGCAAAAGTCGAGCATCAATCTTCAACGCACCACCTCCTTACTATAATTCTATCTTATAAGGACAACAATAAATAATCGTCAAAAGTCTAAAATTAAACTTAATACTAACGTTACATTTTCTACCACAGTAAAATTATATCTAAATGAAATCGTTCCTTGCTGTCATATATAATTACTGTTCTAAAACAATATACAAAATTAATCTCAATTTGAAGTAAATTAGAAAAGTTCATATTAAATTTCGCGTCTCTGAGCTGGTGCGAAGTTGCGTATCATTAAGTCGAATTCAAATTTTTAACTGGTTGCACTAAAACAGTCCCTCAAAAAAAAAAAAAAAATAAATAAATAAATAATGAATAAAAAAATAATAATAAAAAATTATTTTAATCAGACAACACTCAAACATGTTGATTGCAAAACTTAACTACACCCATTATAGTTTAATTCAGTACTTCACAAGACACAGATTTTATTAAATATTCACACCATAATCTTTGCCTATATCGAGGAGAGGACCTTTTCTTTCTAGTAAACAAATTCGAAACTTTTGTCCCATAAGTCCAATACGTTCTTAAAAGTACAACTCGAGCGTACAGATTGTTTCACCACTCTCATCTCTCTTTCATTCTTTTATCCTAAACTGCATCAACATTCCTTCTCCAGATAACACCCTCTTTTACACTAAACATCCACATACACATTACCTAAACTTCCCCAAAGAAACCCTTTTTTCCATTGCTGTCCAAAATAGATGTATATCTTCCACAGAAAGAATAAATAATCTTTGCTAGTCCCAGGTTCAATCAGAATCCCAATCTCCAGGAATACATACAGGGATTCAAACCAAATAACATTCACTCTCTCACTTTGACAAATATCTCAGATCATTTGAATGTATAGCTAAAAAAATAATGAAAAATGTTTTGAAATCAAGAGTCAAGCAAAACATCCCTGCATTCGTATTCCGAAGGCGATCCATTCTGTCATAAATAAGTATATCACTGTATCATAAATTCTATATATCAAATTCATTCCCTTTCCTTAGCATATCACAGAATAACAGAATTTTTACCAGTACACGCACATACACACACACATCTACGCACGTAAACACCACACACACACAACATATATATATATATATATATATATATATATATATATATATATTATATATATATATATATATATATATATATATATATATATATATATATATATATATATATATATATATATATATATATATATGAAAATGCATTTATGTATTCTGCATATATTCAATACATAATAGTGCAAATATATTTATGTAGATAAATATTTGCTCATTTTGTCCATGTGAATTTAATGTTTATATTTTATGAAAATCTCTTTTAGAATATTGATCAGAAAGCTAACATAATGAGTGAAGAAACAACTATTATTACAGATATTGAAGACATTACAAGTAGTTTGAATAATGCATATTTAATCTATTGAAGAATATTTTTATGTTATTATTATTATTATTATTATTATTATTATTATTATTATTATTATTATTATTATTTATTATTATTATTATTATATTATTATTATTATTATTAATCATTATTATTAATTATATTATTATTATTATTAATTATTAAATACATACTACTACTTTTGTACAATTGTACAATTGGAGTAACTGAGAAGAAGAAAAAAATTCTTTTGTAGTCTAAACAGAACTCTCAACTTCTTTGAGGCCGCCCTAGCAACCATTGTGATGTGAAGTTTCCAAGACATTTTTTTGTTTATGTAAAGGCCAAGGATGTTTATATTGTCAACAGGAGAGATGGGAAAACCATCGAAAGAAATAGAAAAGTTAGGAGGTGTCTTTGATGGAGATTTCTAGAAGTTAAGTTTTTAAAGAGCTGAATTTCACAAGGTTAAGACGACCCCACTGGGAAATTCTATTCAGATCTTCAAGAATGGAATCGAAAAGATGAAGACGAGAAGCAACTCTAGATGCTAAAGAAGGCGCAGATTTGAAATAAGAGAATGGAGAGTCGAATGGATAGGGTTAGACGAGCAACTGAGAAGATTATTAATGAAAAGTAAGAATAGAGTAGGAGAAAAGACAGAGCCCTGAGGAACACCACTATTGACAGATAAGGAAGAAGAAGTCGATCCATAAACAACAGCCGAAATAAAATGATTAGAAAGAAATCTAGAAATAAGTAAGCAAAGAAAAGGAGGAAACCCAAAAGGGGAGCTTGGAGAGCAGTGGCGCATGCCACACACGGTCAAATGCCTTGGATATGTCAAGCGCCACCACAAGTCTCCCATGGTCCCTAAGGGCAGAAGACCATAGATCTGTGAAATATGAAAGAATATCACCAGTACACCTCGAGCGTCGAAAGCCATACTGACAATCAGAAAGAAGAGAGTGAGATTCCAGATTATCTAAGAAATGAGAGTTGAGAAGGGTTTCAAAGATCTTAGACAGAATACAAGTGAGAGCTATAGGATAGGTTAGAAGGATCAGAGAGCGGCTACTTTTCTTCGGAATAGGCTGGACTAATGCGCTCTTCCAACACTGACGGAAAGTATTAATATTGAGGCATAAAGAGTA
>SEYY01016084.1:0-16374 GCA_009176605.1 Armadillidium nasatum
TAGAGGCTGGGAGCCATTTTCGGCCAAGTTTTCTTCCCACGTATGATTGAAGAAATATTAAAACTTTCTGCAATTGACACCAGGCATCATGCAGGATATGGTGCAATATATTATATATATATATATAATATATATATATATATATATATATATATATATATATATATATATATATATATATATTATATATATATATATATATATATATATATATATATATATATATATAATATATATATTTGAAACTTTTTTATTTTTGTTTATTTTTTTATTTTATTTATTTGAATTATTTTTATTCTTTTTAATTTAAAAAAAATTTTGATTTTTTTTTCTTGCAAAAATTCTTTGCCATTCACTGATAAACCGAAAAAAAATCATATTACGATCATTTCCTCTATGTAGGTAGGCTTGGTAGAAAAGTAGAATTCCTAGTTTCTCTCTTGAGAATTATTAGACCTGGTATCGGTATCTGTATGGTATCGGACATTTTTTTGCCGATACCTATACCGAAACTGAAAAGGTCGATACCGATACCGATACCGATACTTCCCCATCCCTAATATATATATATAATATATATATATAATATATATATATATATATATATATATAATATATATATATATATATATATATATATATATATATATATATATATATATATATATATATATATATATATATATATATATATATATATATATATATATATATATATATTATATATATATATATATATTACCAATGTCGATTTCCACTTTCCCACTCTCGTATGGTAGTGTCCGCGAAAATTCCTTCACACACGTACATACAAACCTCACCTTTCACCCCCCCTTCACCACAGCCCTCCATCTCCCTCTGTTCTCCGCAACTCTCCTTCCCTCTTCCGAACTCAAACTCATAATCTTCCTCACTACATTCATCTATCTCCACTTTGGGCTTCCTTTCCCTCTACCTTCTTCAACCTCAGATTTAAGCATCCATCCTCTCTTCATCCATTTTACACACATGCCCAAACTCCTCTGATCTATCAACCATTCCCCTTCTCCATCCACATATCTTCTTATTCTATCGTTTCTGCTCCTTTCTACCCTTCTCAAGCCACATATTGCTCTCAATCCCTTCATCTCAAATACATTCAATCTCTTCCTCACCTAAGCATTCATCATCCATGTTTCATCATCCATACATTACAGATGGCAAGCACATACTCTCAAACATTCGAAACTTAATTTCCTTTGACATTTTCCCTTTCTTCCATCCTTCCCTTAATTTCCCCATCACTTCCATTTCTTCCACCTCTTTATTCTTTATTTCCTTTTCTATCCTCCTTATTCCTTCCTCCAACATTCCCAAATATTTGAATTTTTCCACTTCATCCAATCCCTTCCCCCCACTCATACAGCCCACCATTCCTCTCCTCTCACAACCACCTCCTCACACCCAATCCTCATTACTTTACGTTTTGTTGGATTTATCCCTAATCCTTAATTTGGGCATTTCCCAACAAATTATCTCGCCAACATTCTCAACTTTTCCCCAGAATCCACCACAAACACCGCATCATCCTCAAACAGCAGTATATTTACCTACCATTCACCCTCTCCAATTCTCAGCCAAATACCCTTCCCTTCTCTCTCTATTTCCCTAACTACACCATCCAAAAACAAGTTAAACAATCATGGGACATTACACATTCCTGTCTCGACTCCATTTCTACGTTGAACCAATCAATAAGCTCCTTCTTCACCTTCACCCTCGCTCTACAGTTTTCATAAACTGATTTGATCGCATTCAATAATATTCCTCCCACCTGCCAACCCTCTATAAATATCGCGAACAACTTCCTCCTACATACACCCCCACTTTAACCTTTTCACGCAATTTCTCACCAATTATCCTTAGCGTAAACACCTGGTCCACACATTCCCTATGTTCTCTAAAATCTTCTTGATCCTCTCCCAATCCTTTTCCTGTCAATTCTTTCACTCTTGTGACTAACACCTTCCCATAAATCTTCTCTTCCACCATCAACAGACCTGTTACTCTGTAATTTTTACACATTTATATATATATATATATATATATATATATATATATATATATATATATATTATATATATATATATATATATATATATATATATATATATATATATATATATATATATATATATATATATATATATATATATACCTCTTTAAAAAAGTGACACCCCTTTATTGCTATAAAAATAATTATATACAAAACATATCGAACCCACTTCAACGTTATTGCTATTATAACTAAAATTACTTGGAGTGAAAGAATAAAGTCTAAAGCAAATTAATAATTCAAAATGTCTTTGTTTTCTATCTAATTTTAACGCAATTTGCCAAATATATTAGAGGATAAATGCTGTTACTTTTGGGTTGCATGTTTTCGGGCTTTAATCGGACTCTCAATCTATCGTGGAGCGATTGCTTGGCGATCAAATGAAAAAGTAAGTGAAAACATATTTAAATATAGGTAAAAATAAAAATGTTGCTTGGCTCTTCAGTAATAAGTGTAAAGAAATGTTACTTTCGTACATTGTGTAAAGAATTTTGAATTTTTCTTTATTTTTTTAAATTTATTTATTTATATTTACAAATAAATAAAAGTGATCAATATAAGATATATTTTTTAAAGATATAGAAGATAAATGATTTCTCCACACATGAAAATGAAAATGCATAATATATGCATTTTATATTATGCAATATTAATTAATTGCAACATTTCTGTTAGAATTATATAAATATATATATATATATATATATATATATATATATATATATATATATATATATATATATATATATATATATATATATATATATATATATATATATATATATATATATATATATATATATATATATATATATATATATATATATATATATATATATATATATATATATATATATATATATATATATATATATATATATATATATATATATATATATATATATATATATATATATATATATATATATATATATATATATATATATATATATATATATATATATATATATATTATATATATATATATTATTATATATATATATATATATATATATATATATATATATATATTATGTCTCCTCTGGTGGGCAAAGGCTGGAGGCCCACCAATATCCACCAGAGTTGGGAAGTATTCAGAATCAGGTCACTAATGGCCGACTTGACCCGATGCACGGCGTTTAAAAGTGTGCAAGTCAAAGGAAGTTGGGAAAACAGATAAAGGGAGTGTGTTCCAGACTTTACCAGTAGAGTACATGTAAGAGTGAGCATAGCGGTTAAGTCTGGGGTCGGAGAGTTGGACAGAGAAAGGATGAGACTGTGTAGAAAGTCGTGTCGCACGAGCCCTTCTCAATGGAGAAGGTATGCGACGTGAGAGTTCAGAAGAGCAATGTCCGTTGTAATAGTGACAGTAAAGAGAGAGTGAAGCAACAATTCGACTGGAAGAAAGAAACTGAAGAGAGTTAGTAAGAGCAGGAGAATTGATAAGACGAAAAGCCCTAGACTCCACCTTTTCAAGAATAGCTGTATGCGTCGAACCACTCCAGATGTGAGAGGCGCACTACATACAGGGGCGAACAACACCCCTATTCAGAGCAAGCACGAGAAAACATGGTTGTTTTCAATATCTCAAAACCTCAGTTCCTCTATCTCTTTACTAGACATAACCTTCCACACAACTATAACATCTTCGAAAACACACAACTCAAGCTTTCTTCTGTCCTTAATATTCTCGGTGTTTCTTGTTTCTTTCTCTCTTGACCTTTCTTGGAATGATCACATTACTTCTCTTTCTAAACAAGCTTCTAAGGGATTGGATGTTCTGAGGGGTCTTCGTGATTTTTTTTGTCACCACAGTTGCTTACTATGTATAGTTGTGCTGTTCGTCCCTGTATGGAGTACGACTCACACATCTGGTGTGATCCCACTGACAAAGCTCTCCTGGAGAAGGTGGAGTCTAGGACATTTCTCTTTTCAACTATCCTGCTCTCACTAATTCTCTCCAATCTTTTTTTACCCGTCGAACTGTTCTGACACTCTCTCTGTACTATCGCTATTACAATGGACACTGCTCTTCTGAACTCTCCCATTGCATACCTCCTCCACTGAGAAGGGCTCGTGTGACACGCTTTCTACACAGTCTCATCCTTATATATATATAAATATATATATATATATATATATAATATATATATATATATATATATATATATATATATATATATATAATATATATATATATATATATATATATATATATATATATATATTTCTGATCCCAGGCTTAACCGCTATACTCAATCTTACATATACTCAATTGTTAAAGTCTAGGACACACTCCCTTTATCTGTTTTTCAAAACTTCCTTTGACTTGCACACTTGCAAGCGCAGTGCATCGGGATACGTAAGCGCTTAACGATTAAATTCCGGTATTGCACCAACTCTGTTGGAAAATTAGAAGGCCTCTAGCCTTTGCCTACCAGGGAATATATATATATATATATATATATATATATATATATATATATATATATATATATATATATATATATATATATATATATATATATATATATATATATATATATATATATATGTAGTGTTTCCTCAAGGATCTGTTCTATCACCAACAATTTTTCTATTTTTTATTCATGACCTTCTATCTGTTACTCCAGCTCCTATCCACTCCTATACCGATGACTCCACCCTGCATTGTTCCTTTCATTTTGAAAGGCGCCCCTCCCAATAGCAGTTAATAGAGGCAAGGAGGGTAGCCTTGTAGCAACTGACCTCTGATCTGTCTCGTATTTCAATATGGGGCAGAGAAAACATGGTCGTTTTCAATGCCTCAAAACTTCAATTTCTCCATCTTTCTACTCGATACAATCTTCCACACAACAATGATATATTCTTCGAAAACACACAACTCAAACCTTCATCTCTCCTTAATATTCTCGGTGGTTCTTTTTTCTCGTGATCTTTCTTGGAAAAATCCCATTATTTCTCTCTCCAAGCAAACTTCTAAGAGGTTAGGTGTTCTGAGGCGACTTCAGAATTTCTTCACTCCACTCCAGCTGCTTGCTCTATATAAGGGTGTAATTCGCCCCTTTATGGAGTATGCATCACACATCTGTTGTGGTTCCACTCATTCAGCTCTCCTTGAGAAGGTGTAGTCTAAGGCTTTTCGTCTAATCAACTCTTCTGCTCTCACCAATTCTCTCCAGTCTCTTTCTGCCCGTCGAATTTTTGCGTCATTCTCTCTATACTATCGATATAAAATGAACATTGCTCTTCTGAACTCTCCCGTCGCATACCTCCTCCATTATGAAGGGCTCGTGCGAAACACCTTTCTACACTCTCTCATCCTTTCTGTGTCCAATTCTCCGACCCCAGACTTAACCGCTATGCTCAATCTTATGTATACTCTACTGATAAAGTCTGGAACACTCTCCCTTCATCTATTTTTCCAACTTCCTATGATTTAACGTACATTTAAACGTCGTGTATCGGGGCGAGGCATGTTGGCCTTTTAAATTCACCAGCTTTCTGGATTGTTCCCTAAGTCTGGTGGTAACTTGGTAGGCCTCCTGTCTTTGCCCACATATATATATATATATATATATATATATATATATATATATATTATATATATATATATATATATATATATATATATATATATATATATATATATCTGGCATCCGCGATAGGCCTGGCCCAGCCAGCGGTACCGCAGTGAGCCCGAGAAACCCTAGGATCTTCCTCGAAAGATCCAACTGACAGGGTGATAGTCCTTCCTGGGAGATGAAGATTATTAAGAAGATTATTTTATATATATATATATATATATATATATATATATATATATATATATATATATATATATATATATATATATATATATATATATATATATATATATATATATATATATATATATATATATATATATATATATATATATATATATATATATATATATATATATATATATATATATATATATATATATATATATATATATATATATATATATATATATATATATATATATATATATATATATATATATATAGGGATGGAGTGAAGTATCGGTATCGGTATCGGTATCGGCAAGTATCGGCATATTTTCCGATACCGGTATCGGTATCGGTATCGGCCTTTTCAGTATCGTCAGTATCGGTATCGGCAAAAAATTTGTATAGGAGTAAAGTATCGGTATCGGTAGTGGTATCGGTAGTAGTATCGGCAAGTATCGGCATATTTTCAGGTATCGGGTATCGGGTATCGGCTTCGGGGAATTTTTAGGTATCGGTATCGGTATCGGTATCGACGTGGGAATTTGAGTCATTCCCAGTAACGCTAGCTTCGGCTCACTCAGCCGTTAATGAGTACACTAGTGAAATGCTTGTCACTAGTGGGAATAAATCTCCGGCATCCGCGATAGGCCTGGCCCAGCCAGCGGTATCCGCCGTGGGCCCTTGAAACCCAAGGATCTTCCTCGAAAGATCCCACTGACAGGACGAAAGTCCTTCCTGGGGGAAGATGATTTATTTATTTATTTATTTATTTATTTATTTTATATATATATATATATATATATATATATATATATATATATATATATATATATATATATATATATATATATATATATATATATATATATAAAATGTTGAGATAGCTTCTTTCCTAGAGAACCTTAATATAATTAGAAAGGTTAATACCAAGCATTTCCACATACTCATTTAATACAATGTGATCTTTCCATACCGTATTTCCGCCTTCAGTTTTTATAAGATGAAAAGCCCTAGACTCCACCTTTTCGAGAAGAGCTCTATGTGCGAAACCACCACAGATGTGTGATGTGTTTATCATACATTGGCCAACAATACTCATATAAAGAGCAAGCAACTAGGGTGGTATGAAGAAATTCTGAAGGCGCCACAAAACACCTAACCTCTTAGAAGCTTGTTTAGGAAGAGAAGTAATGTGATCTTTCCCAGAAAGATCAAAGAAAATGAAACACTAAGAATATTAAGGACAGATAAAGGTTCGAGTTGTGTGTTTTTGAAGAAGATATCATAGTCTTGTAGTAGCTTGTGTCGAGCAGAGAGATGGAAGAATTGAGTCTTCTTGGCATTGAAACAAAAATGTTTTCTCTGCCCCAATTTGAAATGCGAGATAGATCAGGGGTCAGTTGCCCCAAGGCTACCTCCCTTGCCTCTACTAACTGCTGTTTGGAGGGGTGCCTTTCAAATTAAAAAGAGTAATAAAAGGTGAAGTTATCGGCATAGGAGTAGATAGGAAATGAAGTTAGAGAGAGAAGATTATTAATGAAAAGCAGAAAAAGTGTTGGGGATTGGAAAGTTTGAAAATCAAAGCTATGCGACAGACTCTATCGAAAGCTTTTGATATGTCCAGCGCGACAGCAATAGATTCACCGAAATGACAAAGAGCGGAAGAACAGCAGTCAGAGAGAAGGGAAAGAAGATCACCAGTAGATTGTTTCTTACAAAATCAATACTGGGGTCTCAGAGATAAGATTAGACGAATTGAGATGTTTCCAAATCTTACTGTTAAGGATAGATTCAAAATCTTTAGAAAGAACGGAGGTTAAAGGAATGAGACAATAGTTAGAGGGTTGATAGGGGTCCCCCTTTTTCGGCACAGACTAAATGAGCACACGTTTCCAGAAAGAAGGGAAGGTTGAAGTAGAAAGACATAGACGAAATAGTTTACCTAGGAAGGGTGCAAGCTCTGAAGCACTAGTTTTGAGAAGGAGGGATACCATCAGGACCATTCGCCTTCCTATTATTAAGCTTTATATATATATATAATATATATATATATATATATATATATATATATATATATATATATATATATATATATATATATATATATATATATATATATATATATATATATATATATATATATATATATATATATATATATATATATATATATATATATATATAATATATATATATATATATATATATATATATATATATATATATATATATATATATATATATATATATATATATATATATATATATATATATATATATATATATATATATATATATATATATATATATATATATATATATATATATATATATATATATATATATATATATATATATATAATATATATATATATATATATATATATATATATATATATATATATGTCTAATCTGGTGGGCAAAGACCGGAGGCCTACCTAATAGTTGAGGAACATTCAGAATCTTGTCGCTAATGCCCAACGTGACCCAATACATGGCGTTTAAAAGTGTGCAAGTCAAAGGAAGTTGGGGAAAACGATAAAGAGAGTGTGTTCCAGACTTTACAAGTAGAGTACTTGTAAGAGCGAGCATGGTGTTAATTCTGGGGTTGGAGATTTGGACAGAGAAATGATGAGACTGTGAAGAAAGTCGTTTCGCACGAACCCTTCTCAATGGAGGAGGTATGCGACTTGAGAGCTCAGAAAAGCAATGTCCATTGTAATAGCGATAGAATAGAGAAAGTGATGCAACAATTCGACGGGAAGAAAGAGACTGGAGAGAGTGTGTAAAAGCAGGAGAATTGATGAGACGAAAAGCCCTGGACTCCACCTTTTCGAGAATATCTGTATGTGTAGAACCACCCTTGATGTGAAAAGCGTTATTCATACAGGGGCGAACAACATCCCTATACAGAGCAAGTAACTGGGGTGATGAAAAAAACCACGAAGGCGTCTAAGAACACCGAACCTCTTAGAAGCTTGTTTAGAGAGAGAAATAATGTGATTTTTCAAAGAAAGATCACGAGAAAAAAGAAACACCAAAGAATATTGAGGACATATAAAGGTTTGAGTTGAGTGTTTTCGAAGACATCATAGTTGTGTGGAAGATTGTGTCTAGTAGAAAGATTGAGGAGTTGAGTTTCTGAGGCATTGAAAACGACCATGTTTTCTCTGCCCTAATTTGAAAAACGAGAAAGATCAGAGGTCAGTTGCTCCAAGGCCATCCTTCTTGAATCTATCAAATGCTGTTGGGAGGGACGTCTCTCAAATTGAAAGGAGTAATGAAGGGTGGGGACATCGGTATATAAGTGTATAGGAGACGAAGTAATAAAGAGAAGGTCATTGATGAAAATTAGAAAAAGAGTTGGAGAAAGGAAAGATCTTTGAGGAACACCACTATCTATAGATTTATAGGACGAACGGTGGCCGTCTACAACAGCTGCTATAGAACGAGCGGAAAGGAAATTAGAGAGAAGTTAACAGAGAGAAGGATAGATTCCGAAAGAGGGAAGTTTGGAAATCAAAGCTTTGTGTCAGACTCTATCGAAAGTTTTCGATTTGTCTAGCGTGACAGCGAAAGATTCACCGAAACCCCGAAGAGTGGAGGACCAAGAGTGCAACGTTCTGTACGAAAGACATGCTGGCGATCAGAGATAAGATTAGAAGAATTAAGGTGTTTCCAAATTTTCCTTTTAAGGATAGATTCGAAAACTTTAGAAAGAACGGAGGTTAAAGAAATTGGACGATAGTTAGAAGGTTGAGAGGGGTCCCCCTTCTTCGGTACAGGTTGAATGTGCTGACGTTTCCAGCAAGAAGGGAAGGTCGTAGTAGAAAGGCAAAAACGAAATAGATTACCAAGGCAGGATGCAAGCTCGGAGGCACAAGTTTTGAGAACGGCAGGAGGAATACCATCAGGACCATACGCCTTCTCAGTGTTAAGCTCAGAGAGAGCAGAAATGACATCTTTAGAAAAAATTTCAATGTTAGGCGTAAGTGAGTTGATGGGTGTTGAAAGAGGAGTAATAGCTCCTGAATCGTAAAAGGGAGAGTTAGAGAATGCCAGAAAGTGCTAGAGGAAGAGGATCCCGAAAGATTATTGCATTTGCGGCGGAGAAAAGAGTTTTTGGATGAAATATAAATTGAATGTGTTTAAGGAGTTTGAAGACGACGGTAATCTCTAAAGGCAGCATCCCTACGGCGGATAAAGCGAGTACAAGTAGAATTAAACCAAGGTTTGTTAGGTTTAGTAAAAGGGAAAGAAAATGGAATGTACGCCTCCATGCCAGAGAGAATCACCTCTATTTTACCCTCAGCACACTCCGAGGGACCCCTCCCACGAAAGCAATAATCATTCCATGTAAAATCAAAGAAGTACAACCGCAGGTCAGACCAGTTAGCAGCACCGAAGTGCCACAAGCGTCTCCTCGCACAAGGCGGGGGCCGCTCTTGCGGAAGACGTGAAGAGGCAGAACAAGATATGGAGATAAGAAGGTGATCGAATGAACCCAGAGGAGGAAAGAGTTTAACAGAATAAGGAGAAGGATAAGAAGTAAGGAAAAGATCAAGTATGTTGGGTTCATCAACAAGACTGTCAGGGATACGGGTAGGGAGTTGCACCAACACCTCAAGGCTGTTCTGGATATGAAAGTTGTAGGCGAGTTCACCGGTTGGATCATGAGAACTAGATAAAAGCCATTGGCGGTGGTGAACATTGAAATATCCTAAAGCGATGATTTCGGAGAAAGGAGAAGAAGAGAGGATGTGCTCTATTTTGGAGTTAAAAAAGTCGAAGAATTTTGGATTGTCAGTAGAATTAGGAGATAAATAAACAGGAAAAATAAATTTAGTAGTAGAATTGCAAGAGAGCTTAAGCCATAAAGTAGAGAATTCAGGAGACTCCAAATTAGAGACACGAGATCAAATAACATCATTGCGCAGCCTTTGACTGAAAATTGAGGATAGAGACTGTAGTAGGTAACAGAATAAGGTTTGTAGATTGTAGTAGATTGCCGACAACACACTCAAACAACTGAATTTTGGTTATAAAAAAGAGTTGAGGTTTAGAAGAAGAGAGATGGTGTTCGACAAACGGGAAATTAGAAAAAAGACCGCGAATGTTGCAGTAATTATGAAAAAAAGAAGACAGTGCAACGGGGCAAGCCGAACGCCAAGTCATGGCTGCCCCATCCCCATCATCGGAGGCCGCCAACTCCCAAGTGATGATGGGGTGAGGGGTGGATGAGGGGCAATCTTTGGATGCCACCCCACGAAGCATCTCCGAGCCAGCTCTTAGTTTCGCCATTTTGTTCTGTTTTATAAGGTAATGGGAGAGTAAGCGCTTGTAAATTTGTGGGAACATGTGAAGAAATGGGGTGGAGAGGTAGTGGGAGCATAGACATTCCAGTATGAGGTGAAGGTATACTAGAGACCCTCTGAGAAGGTGAAACGCTAAAAGGAAAGAACCAAAGGGCAAAGGAGTGAAAGGGAATTGTCTAGGCCATCCTATCACTCCGCGGGTTATGACCAATGTGGGGTACTTGCATCGTTTCGGACGGCGCTACGTCCTCCCCCTAAATAATATATATATATATATATATATATATATATATATATATATATATATATATATATATATATATATATATATATATATATATATATATATATATATATTATTTTCATTCAAAGGTGAACGCTTGAGCACGTAAGCAATGAAGTTGTTTATTCGCCTCTTATCCCTTTGGAGTTTTCAGAATCTACTATTTTATGATTTATATTCTTCTGCCAGTCTATGGGAAAAATTTATCTTTCCTATTTATTGGGTCCTGACTTAACTGAGGGTTCTAAATTCTTCGAATAGTAACCTGAAAAGCGGAGCACGTTCTTTTGTTTCCTTTTTCTAATTCTTCAGATAAACTTGATAAATAAATTATCTTTCCATTTATCTACCGAATTCAATTTCGATTAGACGTTTAGACTCATTACTAGACTGTTTTTCATTCTTATCTATGCATCTGGTTCTAGTTACTCAAGTTTTCTTACGGAACAGCACATGATTTTGGAGAGAAAATCTTGTACATTTTTGATTTCCCTTGTAATGATAAAAATTTTGTTAGAGAAAATACATTAGTTTTCAATGCCTCAAAACTTAATTCCATCATCTTTCCACAACCTTCCACAGTATTTTAATTTAATTTTTTTTTTTTTTTGTAACAACGCAGAATTTAGACCTTCTTCTGTCCTTTTTAATATGGATGTTTAATTCTTTCTTGTAAAAATCACATTCTCTCATTTACTAAAGCTTGTAAGAGATTGTATGATCTAAGGAGCATTAAAAAATTTTCACATCATCTTTTACTACCGATTTTGCATTTGACATTGTTATTTCAAGTACTCTAGTTGCAGATCTTCTAATTTGATCAGACCTCAAACTATTAGTCTTTGGAAAGTTTCATCCTTTCCTATTTCAGTTTATTGAGACTAAACCCAGTCGCAATCCCCCTCATAAATGTACTCCACTAATAAAGTCTGGAAACATTCATTATACTATTTTCACAACTTCAATTACAGTGAATTTGACTCTGAAATGGATTTTACCTAAACACTAATTGTTTAGTGTGGTCATCATAATTTTATCATTACTATATATATATATATATATATATATATATATATATATATATATATATATATATATATATATATATATATATATATATATATATATATATATATATATATATATATATATATATATATATATATATATATATATATATATATATATATATATATATATATATATATATATATATATATATATATATATATATATATATATATATATATATATATATATATATATATATATACTGCCTTGCAATTGTGAGGTTTAATTTAAGAAGTATAGGGTTAAGAATAATTTTGCTTGCTTATCATGTTTATTTCTTAAGCCTAATAGTATAGCACAGTCAAATTTTCATCATTTTAAATATTATTCTATCTTCAATTCTCAATCACTTCCTTTACGCACTTTTCAGGTACATACACTCGATAATAAACCAGAGATATATTAACATAAAGATCTACTTCGGTACCTCTATACCAAAATTTTCTTTTCGATAGATTTAATGCAGTTGCTTCTTCACCTGTAATATATTTTTTTATTCCTTCATCTTCCTCCTGCGCCTCCTTCAACTCTTCGTAGTTTATTTCCTTTCAATAAACTTTAAAGAATCGGCCGAACAAATTTTAAATATTTCTCCAAGTACATCAGACTTCATTTTAGTTTCACTCAGGAGGTTTGAGAGGTTCGATTTTGTACACTGCATTCTTATGGTTTTCAAACTTTCATTTACTACATCGTCTTGGCAACCAGCCCTCTGGATATTTAATTTACTACGCTCGGCTTCTTCTAGACTGGCTTCCCTATGCCCCTCCTCTCCTGTAGTAGACGTATACTCTTTCAGGGGCTGTAATTTTAATTGAGAAAATTTTATCTGCATCTTCTGCATCCTCATCATTGACCGGATTTTCTAAATACCTGGATAGGTAGTCGGCTAACACGTTTTTAGATCCTTTTATATGCTCTAACTCTACGTCAAATTCGGAGATAAAGGCTAAATATCGCTTTTCACGCGTGTTCAACGATGGCGAGTTTATTTTTTTTAAATGTTTGCTTCACCTACAAGCTATCTATTAGTATCTTCACCTTTCTTCCTAACATGACGTGTGAGAATTTATTCAATGTCTCTTTTTATTGCTAGGAGTTCTTTGCTAAACACCGTATAAGACCTCTCACACGGTTTTAAAACAGCGCTGTAAATTCCCAAAGGTTTTTTCTTTTCATTATCTCGGAAAATGGCACCTGCAGTAGCAACATCGCTTGCATCTGTGTATATAATTAGAGGAGTATCTCCTTCAGGGTACCCTAGTTCAACTGCATCTTGCAACGCTGACTTCGCTCCTTCAAATGTTAATTCTGAATCGTGCTTCCACTTTATTTTTATAGAACTGAAAGGTTTTCCTTTCAAACTCACTTAACTTTCAAGTTAAGCGACCCTAGAAATGATCTGAGTTACTTAATCGTCTTATGCTTTGAAATTCTCTTAATAACCTCGACTCTCCCTGTATTTGGTTTCATGCCGCCACTAGAAATGAAATGTCGTATCCTGGAAAGATTACCTGCTTTTTATCAATCATGATCTTTGATCCATTTAAATAAATTTTGCAGTAAGAAAATCGTTCCAACACTTTCTCCAATAATTGTTTATGCTCTTCTTCCCCTTCGGTAGCAATTAGTATGTCATCTATATAAGCAAATACATGAGGAAGGTTAGCCAGCAAGGAGCAAGGTCAAGCCGGTACTCAAGTTGGATATACGGGAGCCCAAGGGTACCAGGGCCCTTTAAGCTTTTAAGTTCCTGGGCGCTTGGGGCATGCTCGGAACACACGGGTTTGTCACGGGTAGAGAGGCAGGGAACATAATTGAATCCGGAGGCCAAAGAGTGGATCCAACAAATGTCCTCGCCTAAACATAGACGGTTATTTTCCAAGGGGTCGCGCGAACGGCGTGTTCATCCAAATGATTCAGATTGTTCACGTAGGGTGGTTGACAGCGTTGTTTTCACAAGTCAAGCCGAAAGGGAGAGAGATGCTGAATTTTTAATGGTTCAGTCCTTGTTTCATGTGGAAGTTGAGATGTTGGGAACGCGTGTTCAAGCATTGGTGGATACAGGTGCCCAATTTGGAATTGATTGACGAGACTCTCCTTGCAGACACAGTGTGTGTTCGGGAGGAAGCAGACGTAGATGTCAGAGGATTGGGGAACGCAAATGTTTCTCATGTGAAAGAAAGTGTAAAACTCGAGTTACGGATTCACGGAATTGATATGCAACCGGTAAGGTTCTTGGTGGTAAATGAACTGACACCTTAACTGGTATTGGGTATGAGTTTCTTTATAGTGAATGGTTTGACAGTGAACCCTTCCAGGGGCCGGATGTGGCGTGCGTTGGAAAAGTGGCGCAAAAGAGGACATTTGCACTTTGATGAAGAGAAACAGTCTTGCAGGAGGATTGTCTTCCGCTGTAAGGTGCTTGCTGCAGCAACCAGTGAGGCTCGATGGTGGTAGTTGGGATAAGGTCAGAGTCAGTGCAGCAGAAAAATTCCCAACAGCATGTAATCGGTGCCCTCGCATCAAAAGAGAAGAGTTCCTCTTCGATGGATTGGGTATTGAGGAAAGTTTGAATGCACAAGTGGTTGTTATGTCCAGTATAGTGGACTCAGTACTTTTGAGGTGCTTGTTCGAAATATCAGCGACAAACCTGTTGGAATGGTTGAGGGAGCCCAACTGGGCCTGTTGTATACCTTGTTGACTGAGGAGGAACTTGAGGTGAATATGGTGACCGACGAGCAGGGTATTTCTGGGGAGAAATGGACAGAGCGGAAGTTGAGAGAGGAATTGGTCTTGGATCAGGGATTGGACGAGTTGTGTCGTAATCGTATTTACCAGTTGTTGTTGAGACATCGTGCTGTCCTTAGTGTCGGGGACTTTGATGTACATCGTGCAGCCTTGACATCCCATCGTATTGAATTGTACGATGATACGCCCATCAGACAGCGCCCTCGGAGGTTCCAGGCACCAATAGCAGAAGAGATTGAGCATCAATGCCAGGAGTTGTTTATGCTAGACATCATCGAACCGAGCACATCACCTTGGAGCTCGCCTGTCGTCCCTGTGAAGAAGAAGGATGGGACGATAAGGATGTGCATTGATTGACGACGCCTTAACGCGGTCACTAAGCCAGATAGGTTCCCCATGACTAATTTAAGTGATGCAGTGTTTAGTTTGCATGGGATGCAATATTTTACATCTTTGGACTTGGTTAAAGGTTACCATCAGATGCCAATTGACGAGGCCAGCCGCGAATGCACCGCGTTTTCCACTACCAGAGGACATTACCATTTCAAGTCTTTGAGTTTTGGTCTGAGAAATGCTCCCGCGGCGTTCCAGTGGGAAGTCCAGGCGTTATTAAGTGGCTTTCCTCAAAGCAAGATCGTCATTTACATCGACGACATCCTGATTATGGAGAGCGATTTCGAGTCTCATTTGGTTCTGGTGGATAAGGTGCTCTCGAAATTAGAAGAGGCAAGCGTAAAACTTAAACCCGGGAAGTGTCATTGGTTTAAAAGTGAGGTGCCTTATCTTGGGCATATAGTGAGTGGGAATTCATGGGTTAAAGAAAGATCCCCAATATGTAGAGAACGTGATGAATTATCCAAGGCCAAGGACTGTGAGACAAATTCGTGAATTTCTGGGCTTAGTTAATTTTCAGAGGAGGTTTATACCTAAGTGTTCAGAACTTGCTGCCCCTTTATCTTCTTTGACCGGTGGGAAGAGCAATCAAAAGGTGGAATGGACGGAAGCGATGGAGCAGGCCTTTTACAAATTGAAGAGCGAGATGGCAAAGGAAGTGAGCTTATCTTTTCCGGACTATTCTTCTGATGCTGAGAAACTCGAATT
>SEYY01016085.1:2500-7500 GCA_009176605.1 Armadillidium nasatum
ATTTTAGTTTTGACTTTCTTCTTCCTTTTATATATATATATATATATATATATATATATATATATATATATATATATATATATATATATATATATATATATATATATATATATATATATATATATATATATATATATATATATAATAATAAGAAGATATTTTATTTATATGAGATAAAATATCAGTCTTCAGCTAGAAATTTTTTTTTAATTCTATTTAAAAAAGTTCGAAATGAAATCAACATTAATTAAGAATAAGAAAAATCTCTTTCCTAAATGACTCCCTCCTGTTTTTGATGTTTTTATTTTAAACATTTAGTAATCAAGAAATTTTTGATGAAAATATTAGGTATTTTCCTTTAAAAAAAAAAAAATAATAAAAAAAAAGAAATAAAAAATTTAAAAAAATAAAATACTTATGATTATAAAAATTCTTCTTTTTTTTTTCCTGAAGCTATATTTTATTTGTTGCAATATTAAAGTAAATAATCTTGTCCGAAAATTTTAACATTAGATTCAGTTACTATATTTATAATAATATCCTACAACCAATGGTAGTGCTAAGGTTGTTGGGGTACCCTCAAATATATATATATATATATATATATATATATATATATATATATATATATATATATATATATATATATATATATATATATATATATATATATATATATATATATATATATATATATATATATATATATATATATATATATATATATATATATATATATATATATATATATATATATATATATATATATATATATATATATATATATATATATATATATATATATATATATATATATATATATATATATATATATATATATATATATATATATATATTATATCTCCTCTGGCGGGTAAATGACTGAGGCCTACCAATTTCCACCAGAGTTTGGGAAATTTCAGTAATCTTGTCTCTAATGTCCGACGTGACCCTATACACGGCGCTTAAGAGTGTGCAAGTCAAAGGAAGTTTGGAAAACAGATAAAGGGAGTGTGTTCCAGACTTTACCAGAAGAGTATATGTAAGACTGAGAATAGCGGTTAAGTCTGGGGTCGGACAGTTGTACAGAGAAAGGATGAGACTGTGTAGAAAGTCGTGTCGCACGTGTCCTTCTCAATGGAGAAGGTATGCGACATAAGAGTTCAGAAGAGCAGTGCCCGTTGTAATAGTGATAGTATAGAGAAAATAACGCAATAATTCGACTGGCAGAAATAGATTCGAGAGAATTAGGTAAAAGCAAAAGAGTTTAAAAGACGAAAAATCTGTATGTGATGACCACCCCAGATATGTGAGACACTCTCCATACAGAGGCGAATAACACCCATATAAAAAGCAAGCATCTGGGGTGGCATAAAAATTCACTAAGACGCCTCTGAACACTCAATTTCTTAGAAGCTTGTTTAGAAAGAGCAGTAATGTGATCCTTCCAAGAAGGATGACGAGAAAAAGAAACACCGAGAACATTGATTACATATGAAGGTTTGAGTCGTGTTTTCGAAGATGTCATAGTTGGGTGGAAGGTTGTGTATAGTAGAAAGATGGAGGAATTGAGTTATATAAAGCAACCATGTTTTCTCCGCTCCAATTTGAAATACGAGAAAGATCAGAGGTTAGTTATTCCAAGGACCACCCTTCTTGCAACAATTAACTGCTGTTGGGAGGGGTGTCTTTCAAACCGAAAGGAGTAATGAAAGGTGGATTCATCGGCATAGGAGATGATAGGAGACGAGGCAATAGAGAGAAGGTCATTGATGAAAATTAGAAAAATGGTTGTGGATAGGACAGATCCTTGAGGAACACCACTATTTATAGATTTAAAGGAAGAATGGTGGCTGTCTACAGTGGCTGCTATGGAACGCTTGGAAATCAAAGCTTTGTGCCAAACTCTATCGAAGGCTTTCGATATGTCAAGCGCCACAGAAAGATTCACCGAAACCCCGAAGAGCGGAAGACCAAGAGTCAGAAAGTAGGGAAAGAAGATCACCAGTAGAACTTTCTTTACTAAGGTAATACTGGCGATCAGAGATAAGATTCGAAGAATTAAGGTTGTTTCCAAATCTTCCTGTTAATTTAGGATAGATTCGAAAAATTTAGAAAGAACTGGAGGTTAAAGAAACAGAGCGAAAGTTAGAGGGTTGAGATCGGGTTCCCATTTTTCGTCACAGGCTGAATGACTGAACGTTCGAGCAAGAAGAGAAGGTCGAAGTGGAGAGACAGACACGAAATAGATTTCCAAGGCAGTTTGGAAGCTCAGAATATTTGGGAATGTTGGTGTAAGGAAAAGGGTGGATTGAAAAGGAAATAAAGAATAGAGTGATGGAAGGAATGAAAGTGATGGGTGGGGGGATTAAGGAAAGTATGGAAGAAAGAGAAAACATCAAAGGAAATTGAGGTACGAATGTTTGAAGGCATGTGTTTGCCATCGGTAATGTATGATTGTATATATATATATATATATATATATATATATATATATATATATATATATATATATATATATATATATATATATATATATATATATATATATATATATATTATATATATATATATATATATATATATATATATATATATATATATATATATATATATATATATATATATATATATATATATATATATATATATATATATATATATATATATATATATATATATATATATATATATATATATATATATATATATATATATATTATATGTGTGTGTGTGTGTGTGTGTGTGTTTGTGTTCTGTTGTGTCTGGTTCTTGCGTACATCTTTGACATATTGGAGATGGTGTGTTTTGTATATTGAATCTATGTTTGTACGCTTGTAGGTTAGGGTGGTGGCCTGACCTTAATCTGGATAGGGTAATTTGGGTTTTGCGTGGTAATGTGTTTTGAGTATTTGCTATGTCGGGGGGTTGTTCGTTGAGAAGATGATTTGGTTGGCGGGTGTTGAGATAATTTAGTGTTATGATGGTGTGTATGTGTTTGATTAGTGGTGTGTTGTTTGCAGTAGGTGGAATGGTTCTGAATATGTTACTGTAGTATAGGGCAGGGGATGATGAAGGTAATTTTAGACGGTGTCTTGTGTGGTCTTGTAGGGTATAGTGACAAGGGTGTGATATGTCTAGTGTGTTTGTGTACAATTGGGTTAATATCATGTCTAGGTGAACACGGATCGGGAGTATTTTTGTTTCTTCGTGTAAATGCTGAATTGGGGTGGTTCTAGTGCAACCTGTGATGATTCGAATATATATATATATATATATATATATATATATATATATATATATATATATATATATATATATATATATATATATATATATATATATATATATATATATATATATATATATATATATATATATATATATATATATATATATATATATATATATATATATATATATATATATATATATATATATATATATATATATATATATATATATATATATATATATATATATATATATATATATATATATATATATATATATATATATATATATATATATATATATATATTATATATATTTATTTTTTTTTTTTTTTTTTATATAATATAATATATATATATATATATATATATATATATATATATATATATATATATATATATATATATATATATATTTAATTTTTATATTGAAGTACACTCCATGTAGCCTCTATATTTTGGGTGTAAGCTCCAGTTTGAGAATCCACAAAATTTTTACTGTGGTTCAAAGTAAGATGTTTAAAAAGATGGTTTTTTTACGACAATTGATGAACTAAAAAACTTAAATTGGGTGTTATACCCAGCATGATCAATTTTTATCTGAGTTTTTAATTTATAATATTTAACATACGTTTGATATTATAAAATTAAAAAGTTACAGGTTTAAAAGCAATTTTTCTTAAGTAGTTTGTAATACATTGAATATCATTAAGTAAAGAAAAGTTTTTGTGGCTTGAAAAACTCGTGTTAAACCTTATATGAGATGCTGTTGTGAGTATTTTTCACGATATTTGTAATGAATGTAATATGTATGTAACTGTGCTACATTACAACAGAAAAATGATTCACAAGTAAAATTTATTTTTAGTTTACAGTACTTTGGTCGTAATAATAAAATAAATAATAATAGTTTCATAGCAATTAAATAACTCTTAGAAGGCTGTCGTTATTATGGTTTAACTTTAAATCTTCAATTTATATTTTTAAAATTTTTGAAACTTTTATTATATTTCGTCATTCATTATTGCGAAATTGAATTTTGATTTTTAAGGCAACCAATCACAAAGAAGGAGTGGATGAAGGGCATTGCATGGATATGCCCCACATATCATCGATTCAGTAGACGTGTCACCATTATATATACATATATATACACATATATATATATATATATATATATATATATATATATATATATATATATATATATATATATATATATATATATATATATATATATATATATATAATATATATATATATATATATATATATATAGTATATATATATGTGTGTGTGTGTGTGTGTGTGTGTCTATGCTCAAATCTGCACAAAGTTTCAATTTTCATTCATCCAATCGTGCAGTAAATTTTTTTTAATTCTCTTTATATATATATATATATATATATATATATATATATATATATATATATATATATATATATATATATATATATATATATATATATATATATATATATATATATATATATATATATATATATATATATATATATATATATATATATATATATATATAGCGTTACTAACTTTTTTCAGTTATCCTCAATTTTTCGTTTTCTGTTACTTGATACGCATGATGACGTAGAATCGTATTTTATATAATCTTTTAATATTTTGGTAATAAAAAAATTAATTATTATATCCTATTGAAAAAGAGGAAAATGTAAAACAGTGTAAACAAAAATCAAATTTTATAGATTTAATTTATGGCCACAAATATTTCTAATCAAGTCTTTTTATAGT
>SEYY01016086.1:5000-11894 GCA_009176605.1 Armadillidium nasatum
GTATTCCCCCTATATATGGAGAACGCCTCGTACAATCAGTGTAGCTCTAAACGACCACACACGTACACACACACACAGCAGCCCTTCTTGTTAGTCTAGAGTCTTGCGTTGCATTAATTCTTACACTATCAGTTGTGAAATTCCTTTTCTATCTTTTCTCACATCCTACATCGTCAGAGGAAGCTATTGTTACAAGATTTTCTAAATATTCTAACCCTTTATATGTCTTGACCTGACCTCTCTGACCTGAGAATAAGTATGTACGTTCATTCTTTCATGTACACAAATGAGTAAAACTTGAACAATATTTCTTTCTCTATAATTCTTTCCATTTAAAATTTGATTTTTCATATTTTCAAACTGCCTTCAGTCGTATAATGGCTGGATTTTCCTTCTCATATGGTACGTGTTGACATGAACGCCCCCAGGTCATATATACATATATATATATATATATATATATATATATATATATATATATATATATATATATATTATATATATATATATATATATATATATAATATATATATATGTTAAGCACTTTATAAAAAAATTAAAATTATTATTCGATGCAAATAACAAAATAACATTAGATACTTTTCCTTTTAATTAATAAGTTGCTGAGAGAGGGAGAGAGAGAGAGAGAGAGAGAGAGAGAGAGAGAGAGAGAGAGAGAGAGAGAGAGAGAGATGATAAAATGAGCAAAATCTATGGAGGAAAAGGAATAGAATTGTTTTATTAATAGGAAAGAAAAAGAAGAGGAAGGAGAGGACTTATTATGAGGTAGTTAAAAGGATGGAGAGGAGATATCGAAGAGAGTAGTAAAGAGAGATGTAAGGAGATCTTATCCTGAGATGTAGAGAGATCTCATCTTGAGATGCAGGGAGATCTCATCTAGACATTCAGGGAGATTTCATCTTGAGATGTAAGATCTGATTTTGAGATGCAGGAAATATCATCTTGAGATGCTGGGATATTCATTTCCAATTGTTTCCATTGTTTGCAATAATATGCATTTTACATGTATCTCTAATTTTATATATATATATATATATATATATATATATATATATTATATATATATATATATATATATATATATATATATATATATATATATATATATATATATATATATATATATATATATATATATATATATATATATTAAAATGTCTATCGAAAATTGGATATATTTTTTTAGGATATCTAAAAGTAAATTTATCCTTCTTACATATGTGTTAATTTGCATTAATAAATTAGGATACTCACCCAAACCCCAGACATAAGCAGGCACCCTTCCATTCTTCCTTAAAAAAAATTCTTTTCCGAAAATAAATTAAAAAGAAAAAAAAGATAAGGAAATAATTTTTTCTGAGCTTCACCGGAAAAGGATTGAATCTACCCATTTCGGGTTGAAATAAATCTGAAACAATGGCCTCCAACCCCATCAATGATAAAAATAACTCCTTATTCCCTCGCCTCTTCTACCCCTGTTTCGGAAAAATCTTTAACCCCAAACCCTCAATGCCCGAACAGTAGATTACACCTCCCGAATCTCTAATCTTTAAAACCTTTTAAAACAATAAATCACTTTCAGATAACGCAATGATAATAGCTTCTTATTTTAATATTTAATAATTTTTCCTTTTTTTCATTTATTTTAGAGAGTGGGGAGGGGGGAGAGGGGGAGAAGAATTATATTATATCACTTTTGACATTTTTAAATTTGAAATCAAATTTTGTTTAAAAATTAAAAATGAAATGATTTTGGAGTAGAAATAGATTTTTACAATGGTTCTTATATATATATATATATAATATATATATATATATATATATATATATATATATATATATATATATATATATATAATATATATATATATATATATATATATATATATATATATATATATATATATATATATATATATATAATATATATTATATATATTGCTAAGCGGCACAAATTTCCATTTCTTACATTTTTTAAACATTAGTTTTGACTTTTTATTTTGGAATTCACTTAATGGGAATCGATCTGGGAAGGAGACTTTATTTATTCAGAATTTCAACTGTCACACCACTCAAATCAAGTTACAGAGCAATGTATAATATATGAATCTCATACTCTCTCTCTCTCTCTCTCTCTCTCTCTCTCTCTCTCTCTCTCTCTCTCTCTCTCTCTCTCTCTCTCTCTCTCTCTCTCTCTCTCTCTCTCTCTCTCTCTCTCTCTCTCTCTCTCTCTCTCTACTTCCAACTATTTCTTGATCTTTTTTTTTACACTCCTACTTTTCCATCCCAATCTCTAACTCCTCTTTTTGATTCCACTCTCCAAAATCGGTGTTCTGTAGGCCTCCTTCAATGAAGATCCATAATTTATGAAAAAGGATATTAATTAGGAAATTAATCCCTAAAACGTGAAATACTAATTTACATTATTAATTTTTATAAATTTAATACACACAAATAAATCCAAATCCTGATTCCTGATTCATCAGTTTATATTAACCGACTCTGACTCTGACTCAGACTCAGACTGACTCTGACTTAGACTGACTCTGACTCAGACTCAGACTCAGACTCGGACTCTGACTCAGACTCAGACTGACTCAGACTCACTGACTCAGACTGACTCTGACTCAGACTCAGACTGACTCTGACTCAGACTCACTGACTCAGACTCAGACTCAGACTGTCTCTCCAGCTATGACTCCTACTACTCTACACTTATGAAATCATAAAATGTTGGTTTGAAAGTAGTGCAAACCTATATAAAATAATAAAATGGTTAACCTTTTTTTTTTTATCATTTACAGTTACAAGTTTGAAATTTATAGTAAATGAGCTTTTTCTTGTTACAACTTCTTTCGCGGATACGGTTCCCATCAAGGGGGTCCCCGAATTCCTTCATGTATACGGTTCCCGTCAAGGGGGTCCCCGAATTCCTTCACGGATACGGTTCCCATCAAGGGGGTCCCCGAATTCCTTCACGGATACGGTTCCAATCAAGGGGGTCCCCGAATTCCTTTCACGGATACGGTTCCCATCAAGGGGGTCCTCGACTTCTTTCACGTATACGGTTCCCATCAAAGGAGTCCCCGACTTCTTTCACGGATACGGATCCCATCAAGAGGGTCTCCGGCTTTTTTTCACGTATACGGTTCCAATCAAGGGGGTCCCCGACTTCTTTCACTGATACCGGTTCCCATCAAGGGGGTCCCCGACTTCTTTCACGGATATGGTTTCCATCAAGGGGTCCCCGACTTCTTTCACGTATATGGTTCCACCAAGGGAGTCCCCGACTTCTTTCGCGGATACCGTTCCATCAAGGGAGTCCCCGACTTCTTTCACATATACGGTTCCCATCAAGGGGTTTCCCGACTTCTTTCACTGATACGGTTCCCATCAAAGGGTTTCCCGACTTCTTTCACGGATACGGTTCCCATCAAAGGGCTCCCGACTTCTTTTTTCGGATTCGGATCCCATCAAGAGGGTCTCCGGCTTTTTTTCACGTATACGGTTCCCATCAAGGGGGTCCCCGATTTCTTTCACGTATACGGTTCCCATTAAGGGGTCTCCAACTTCTTTCACGTATATGGTTCCCATCAAGGGGATTCCCGACTTCTTTCACGGAAACGGTTCCCATCAAGGGTCCGCCTTCGCAGGACAGTTTAAGACGATATATATATATATATATATATATATATATATATATATATATATATATATATATATATATATATATATATATATATATATATATATATATATATATATTATATATATAACGTTTCATCTCATAGGCATTGCCTTATTCAACGAGAACTTTCTACATAAAATATACCTAGGATTCCCATGAGGAGTCGAACTAGCGATCTCAAGCACGTGTGTCAATCACTGTTCCATTTGAGCCCTATAGACTGTCAGTTTAAAGTCACGGATGATAGAAAAATTCTAAATGATCTTTAGAAAATTGATCGCTAGCACTGAAATTCCCTGTAAAAAAAAAAAACTTGCAAATCATTGTAATAATAAATTCCTATTCAATAATAATAATAATAATATATAATAATAATAATAATAATAATAATAATAATAATAATAATAATATAATAATAATAATAATAATGCACTTTAATCTATTGCTATTCTTTTATTTCCTCTCGTTCCAATTTCTTCTTCTTCTTCTATTTCTTCTTCTTTTTCTTCTTCCTTTTCTTCTTCTTTTTATTTTTCTTCTTCTTTTTCTCTTCTTTTTCTTTCTTCTTTTTCTTCTTCTTCTTCTTTCTTCTTCTTCTTCTTCTTCTTCTTCTTCTTCTTCTTCTTCTTCTTCTTCTTCTTCTTCTTCTTCTTCTTCTTCTTCTTCTTCCTCCTCCTCCTTTGCTTCATTTCTAACTCAATTAGCAATATTAAGCCTCACTCTTGTGCTTGCGAAAACAAAGCAAACTATTATTTAATTTCCTTAAAGTTCTTCTGAAAAACAGTAAGGCAATTTGAAGATCCAACAATGGATAGATGGATGGATGAATAGATTGATAGATGAAATGATGATTGGATGCTCCTTCATGTAAGAGAAATTGTGTCTAGGAAATATGAATGAATCTCCAAGATCAGACAATTCGGCTTCTTTTTTTTCCATTAATTATATTGCTACTTGCCTGATCAATATTTCTTTTTATTACTAGAAGTTACCTATCATAACCTGTAATTATTAAATAAAGTATAATTATTTATATATTATATATATATATATATATATATATATAATATATATATATATATATATATATATATATATATATATATATATATAACATTGGAGCTCAAAGGAAACCACTGTGTTTTCCCCCAGCAGCCCTTTTTCAGAGAACTGGACAGTCACGATATTATTATTAAGATTATTATTGAGTTGTAGTAGAATAGGACCTACATTTAAACTTTAAACCTGTATATGTAACATTTCCTGAATAAAGCTTTATGAATGAATGAATGAATGAATTAGAAATAATACACAAACACACAAATGTCCGGTGCGCATATATGCGTGAAAAAATAAAGGTCAAGCGATATGGTATGACGCAACCCTAAATACTTTCTCTTTACAGAAGTTTCGTGTACAACTATGTGGAATATACCTCGTATATCTGGATTAGTTTCACTCATAAAACTCTTCTTTAAGAGGTAGAGTATTGAGTTTTTCGTATAATCAGCTATTTTTCTCACTAATTCTCTACACTCTCTTCTGCCTGTCGAGCTGTTGGGTCACTCTCTCTACATCATTGATATTACTACGAATAATGGTCTTTTGAAGTCTGTAGTCTCACACCTCCTCCATTGAGAAGAACTCGTATGACACAAATTTCAATAGTTACTCAGTTCCCAAACTTGAACTGCTATGATCAGTCTTACATGTACTAAATTGATAATGTCTGGTATACACTCCCTTTATATATTACCCAAATTCCTTTGATTTGAATACTTTCGAACGTAGTTTATCGGGACATGCTAACTTTTAAAATTAACAGATTTTTTTGGAATTTCCCCAACTCTGGGTGAATTTGGTAGAACTCTGGCCTTTGCCCATCAGAAGACCAAAAAAAAAACGTGAAGAGAATTAACCCAACAATATCAAACACCACAAAAAAAATCTTAAACGTACAAATAGCAGTCAGGGAAAAAACATCAAATACTTATAAACCTCTGAAAATTAAGACAAAAAGTATATCTCAACAAACCCTGAAAAAAAAAACCTTAGATTATTCCAAATTTTCTAAATATTCTAATTTTCTTAATTAAAAATTTCTAATTTTTTGTAAATATTCTAAGTTTTCTAATATTTTAAATATTCTAAAATTTTCAAAGTATTCTAAATTTTTGAAAATATTCTAAATTTTTTAAATATTTCTAAATTTTTGTAAATATTCTAAGTTTATAAATATTCTAAATTTTTTAAATATTTCATATTTTCCTAAATATTTTAAATTTTATTATACAAATATATCTAACTAGATTTTTTGAAATCTTATAAAAATATTCCAAATCTTTTGTTTAATAATTTTGTAAATTATTTCTTCATAATTTGTTTTGGGTTGAGAAAGTAAAACGAATTAAAAAATATGTCAAATTTTGTTCAGTGTAAGATAAATAAATTAGTATATATTTTTACGCACACACACACACACACACATATATATATATATATATATATATATATATATATATATATATATATATATATATATATATATATATATATATATATATATATATATATATATATATATATATAATAAAAAATCAAAAAATATTATTTTTAAGTATAATCAAAAGTGTTCTCGAAAAAGGTAGGAAAAATGAAATATCCTTTCTGAAAGAGATATACGCAGAAGGGGACATTTCCCTTAGGTTAACTAGGTGGAGGTTACTTCACAAGAAAATTACACTTTGATGTAACAAGAAATAAACCAGAAAGATGAAACAATGAGGGATAGATTTGAAATAAGTAGAAGGATAAAGAATTTGAGTCATAGGAACAAGAATGATTTGAGGTTGAAGAGAGGCTAAGAAGAGTGTTATGATTAAATATGAAAAAAAAAGTTAATCAGAAGAGAAAAAAATGAAAAGAGAAATGAATGATTAAACAGACAATGAAGGTAAAAGAAGTCGCTCCACTGATCTGAGAGAGAAAGCTTGACTTGAATAAAAGAGAAAACTTAATAGGAGAAAGTTAGAGATAAGTTTATGCACAGATTGAGGACGATAGATCAGTAAAATATAAAATTATATCGCCAGTTAAGAACTAGTGAAGAAAACCATTCTGATGATCGGAAAGAAAAGAGAGGCAATGATATTTACGATTTCAGATACAATACAAACACGAAATAC
>SEYY01016087.1:0-2500 GCA_009176605.1 Armadillidium nasatum
TATATATATATTATATATATATATATATATAATATATATATATATATGGGTTCGATTCTCTATAGCAAACTTTAAACTCGGATGTTTAATGTATTTGATTTCGAGAATGTTAGCAGACTTTAATTATGGACCTATATATATATATATATATATATATATATATATATATATATATATATATATATATATATATATATATATATATATATATATATATATATATAATATATATATATATATATTATATATATATATATATATATTATTATATAATATATATATATATATATATATAAATAGCTTATGTATATTTATATTTATTTCTCCTCTGGATGACAAAGCCAAAGCCACCAAATCTCATAGTTGGATGGATCAAAATCATCGTCTGTTAAAACCGACGTAACCAGATACACCGCCTCTGAAGGTTTGTTAGTCAAAGGAATTTAGGAAAATAGATAAACGGAGTGTATTTCAGACTTTACCGGTTGAGTACATGTAAATTGAAATAGCGGTTAAGTTTGGGGTCAGAGAGTTGAACGGAGAAAGGATGATGCCTTTCTTAGAGGAAGTATGTGACTGAAGAGTTTAGAAGAGCAATGTCAGTTGTAATAGCGATAACATTAGAGAATGAGCAACAACTCAACGGGCGAAAGACTGCAGAGAGTTTGAGGGCGAAGAAGTTATATAAGACGAAAAGACCTAGACTCCACCTTTCCAGGGAGATTAGGACGAGTGGTAGCAGGCATACTCGACACAAAGGGTAACAACATTTCAAAAAAAAGCTATTTAGTTTTTGACCGATTTTTATGAAATTTTAAAGTTTTATGCATTTAAACGCCTTGAAAAAAAAACCGATTTCTGATACTTTTCTGCATTTTATAAAAGGTTTAAATTTTTAGAACATTTTCTCCAAAAATGAATGGAGAGCCAAACCACTCGTCGAAATGCCTAGAAAATTTAACTGTATATTCTCAGCCCCAATTGCAAGAAACGCAACATGGCGATTTTGTTTTGGCTTTAGGAAAAAAAGTTATATGCCTTTGAATTTCAAAATTTAAAAAAAATTTTGGGCGAAAATTACCCTTCCGAATAAAAAGAAAATTTTTAAAAAAATGTATATCAGAATTTTTTTATTTTTATTTAGGCAGATGTTTTTAGAGGAGGTTACAGAGCTAAAACTTTTCTCAATATACAATCAAAGCTATTTGTGCTGTTCGAGATATAGCCTCTCAAATTTTTGGACATTTTTGAAATTTTTTGAATATTGGAAAAAATTTGAAAGGCTATATCTCAAAAAGAACAAATAGCATTGAATAAAGTATTGAAAGAAATTTGTAGCTTTATACCTTATATATATTCTGAAAAAATCAAAAAATTGTAGGTGTAAGTTTATTTTTAATTTTTTTCCGTATGGGTAAATTTTTAAAGATTTCAAAATTTTTTTTTCGATAGTTTGGAGATAAGGCTATAAACTTTTTTTCTTAAATAGCAGGTTTAAAACCTGTTAAAATCTTTTTAAACCGTTTTTAATACCGAAAACGTCAGAAAACGAGTTTACTTCGACCCAATTGAAATGCATAAATCCTGCAAATTTCAGGGTAATCGGTTGAGAAATTAAAATATTTTTCAAATGGACCAACCCATAAATAGTAAGCAGCTAGGTGGCGTGAAGAAATTCTGGAGGGCTCTCAGAACACTCAACTTCTTAATAAGCTTGTTTAGAAAAGAAAAGTAATATTATTCCAAGAAAGATCAAGAGAAAAAGAAACACCGAAAGATATTAAGGGTAGGCAAAGGTTTGAGTTGTGTTCTAGAAGAAGATATAGTTGTGTGGTAAGTAGTAAAAAGATGGCGGAATTGATTTTTTAGCCATTGAAAACGATTGTGATTTCTCTGCCCGAATTTAAAATACGAGAAAGATCAGAGGTTAGTTGCTCCTGCTTCAGTTAATTATTGTTGAGAAGAAGAAACAGAGATATGAAGGTGATTGGATGAACTCAGAGAAGGAAGTTTACTAGTATAAGGTTAAGAAAATATCAAGTTTGTTGGATTCATCATTAAGTCGGTCAGGGATACGGGTAGGGAGTTGCACCAATTGTTTAAGATTGTTCAAAATAGAAAATTGGTAGTCGAGTTCACCTACAGGATCATGAGAACTAGATGAAAGGCATTTCAGTGGTGAACGTTGAAATCAACTAAAATGATAATTTCGTAGAAAGGAGATGAAGAAAGAATGTGCTCTATTTTGGAATTTAAAATATATAGCCGAAGAACCCATTATAGTCAGTAGAATTAGGAGGTAAATTGAGAGAACAAATAAATTTAGCTGTAGAATTGCAAGAGAGCTTCAGCCTTAAAGTGGAGGGTTCAGAAGACTCCAAGTTAGATGCAACATCGTTGCGCACATATGCACAACATCCACGGTTGGTTGAAAATGGAGAATAAAGTTAGTTTTGCTGTCAGTTCTCCCCATTGACCTGAGATTTGGATAAGAAAAAAA
>SEYY01016087.1:7500-10000 GCA_009176605.1 Armadillidium nasatum
GGATGTTGCTTTCAGGGATTACAGTCCTCTTCAAACTCAAGAAATTCATGCAACTTATATTCACCTTGGAATCGGGCAGAATCTATTCTCCTTAGCACTTAAAACTAATGTCTCAATTTAAAATGCAATTACCTTTCTGATTCCTCTTCTTCACTTCCTTTCTTACATTTTGAAAAAAAATGTCAATTCTAAATTTGCTTCTTACTTCATTCCACCTCTTTTATCTCCTGACGGCACAACTCACGTTTTTCCTTTTATAATAAAGCTGAGTACTTTACTTTTTCCCTCAAAATCTGCATAAGACAATTCTGTATTCACCGTAGCACAAACGGTAAAGTGATTAACTCACGTACTTGAGGGCACCAGTTTGATCTCCTTGGGATCCTAGGTAATTACCTAGAAAAGTCTCCTCGAATGCAATGACCTTGAGATGTGAACTTTAAAAAAAAAAAAAAAAAAAACTTTCAATTCCTTCCAAATCATTTCTGTATAATATTTTAATTTCTTCTAAAGATGGTAAAGAGATTTGTATTTGTGATCTTTTCATTCTCTTTCATGATTGGCTTTTGGTAATGAGCACTCTACTGGCTGGTGATATTTTTTTTTTCTCCTTGACTATGGTTTCTCTACTTTTTGGCATTTCTGTGAATATTTCGTTATCATGCAGGATATATCGAAATCCTTAAATAGAGTATGGCACAATGCTTTGATTTCAAAACTTCAATTTTTCGGTAACTATCCTTCTCTTTGTAACCTATTCTACGATTTCTTTTCCGATCGTTATACAGTAGCTGTTGTAGTGACCGCTGTTCTTTTTTTAAATATATTAATAGCGATGTTCCTAAAGGATCTCCTATATCCCCAACTCTTTTCCTACTTTTCATTGAATGACCTTCTCTATTATTTCATCACCTATCAGTTCCTTAGCCAATGACTCCAACGTTCAATACTCCCTGCAATTAAAAGTTGCCCATTCCAAAAGCTATTAATTAACGCAAGGATGGTGGCATTGGAGCAACTAATTTCTGATATTGCTCGTATTTCAAATTGGGGGATTGGAAACATGGTCTTTTTAAATACCTTAAAATCTCATTCCTATAGCTCTTTATTCAACGCAGCCTTTCACACAACTATCACTTTTTCTTCGAAAAAACACACCCAACCAGAAACACAAGTAGAAATAAAAGTACTTAAAACAAAATTAGGAGTCTTTCTTATACTTTAATATTTAAAACAAATACAACAAATCTCTTTTCATCTTCCATTATTGTTAAAATGCGCAACTCCCAAAAGAAAGCTTTTAAATATCAACATATCTTCATCAAGAAAGTTTGAAATGAAGAATAATGACTCGATTCTTTTGTTAATATATAATTCAGTCTCTTTCAAAAGCATTAGCAATACAAAAGAAAATTATGAAAATATTTTAAACTTGAAGCAGAATTTATTATGATCTCATTTATAGAAGAAAACATGTAATCTTACTATGTAGGAATTGCAACTTCTCAGTAAGATATTTATCTTGTTATTGCATCTATAACTTTTCAACAATAAATCTTCCTTATTTATTATTTATATATATATATATATATATATATATATATATATATATATATATATATATATATATATATATATATATATATATATATATATATATATATATATATATATATATATATATATATATATAATATATATATATATATATATATATATATATATATATATATATATATATATATATATATATATATATATATATATATATATATATATATATATATATATATATATATATATATATATATATATATATATATATATATATGAAGATATCATTGCTCCTCTTAAGCTTAATCTTAATGATTAAGAGAATCGTAAAGAACAAATAAAGTATTCTATATATGAAATAATGATCAAGCTTAAGATTATACTTATTAATGATATTAAATTCAGATATAGTGACTTATTAAAACAAAATTATAAAATAAATATAGGTGTATATATGTATATCCTATTATTGTCTGTATATATTATTATTGTATTTATAACCATATATTATTGTCTATATATTATCATTATATTTTATAACCATATATTACTTTCGCTTATATATATTTGTATAAACGTGTCATTATTTACATTTTATCTATCAGTTGACTTTATTACAGTTACCTATTGCAGTCACGATGCCAAAAGTTCACTCGAATATAATGCATCATGATGATGGCCAAAAAGGCTCAATTTTAATTTGTAATTTCTGATATTTCAGTAAGTAATTCATATATTAATCTTAATTCTCATATAATCCTAATTGTTCATTTTTTACATTGTGCTCTCATACTTACGTTTTACAGTTCATATTTTCATTTATTACATTTATTTCTGTTTTTTTTAATTTTTTTTTTTATTTATTTTTTTTTTATATATTGGTGTGTTCATTTTTACTTTTATAAACTTTATTGTGTCATTTATGAATTTCAAAAAAATCATGATG
>SEYY01016088.1:0-5000 GCA_009176605.1 Armadillidium nasatum
GTTTACAAGAGCAAGAGGTTATAAGCAAACTATATAATAGCTATGTTAGGCCAGCATTAGAGTATTGTGCACAGGTTTGGGCTCCTCATTTAAGAAAAGACATAGATATGCTGGAGAGAGTACAACGTTGAGCAACAAGGATGATTTCTGGCTTTGAAAATAAGAGCTATGAAGAGAGGTTGAAGGAGTTAGGAATGTTCTCAGTTGAAAGGAGATTTCTCAGAGGGGATATGATACAAGTTTACAAAATATTTGCATCTGACAGTAATACAGAGATTGAAAAATACTTTATAGTGGACCATGGAAGAGTAACTAGAGGACATGATAAGAAAATTAAAAAGAAGCCATGCCATCTCGATCTAAGAAAATACTCTTTCAGTAATAGAGTTGTTAATTTTTGGAATGGCTTGCCACAAGAGATTGTTGACTGTGATTCTCTTGCAACATTTAAGAAGGGGCTAGATAGATATATGGATGGTTTAAGTATTGTATAGTAAAACTTGACTAAGCCAAATTGGTGGGTAAATATGAATTTTTAGACCAGCTTACGACTAAGCCTAACTGGCAGTTTCATAGTGGGTGTTGGTTCATTATATTGCATGAGTAATTAACTGTATGTCATTAGTTAGGTTTACAAAATAAATATATGTAGGGCTTAGTTTTATTTTTATTTTACTTTGCATGAATGAACTGATAACTAGGGATAGGATATACCTAGTCTTTGTTGCATGTATTAGTATTACAATTATTTGTTTTAACTGGGACAATAGGCCCATGTGACTTCTAACTCTGTCTATTTTTCTAATGTTCTAATGATAAAAAAATATTGCTGTGTAACAAGATCTTCATGTTTTCCATCACTTAATGTAATGGAATATCTCATCCTTTCTAGATTTCCTGACTGGTCTTAAGTCAATTTTCTTTTCAACTGCATTCATATTTATATTTTAATTACTACAGGTGATAGCATTTTAGTTATTTATAATTACAAAATTAAATATATCATATGCCTTTTTCTATTCATATATTATTTATTTAATAAATAAGCATTTATTACATGACAAATTGATGTAGAACCAAGACAAAAAAAAAAAATTATTTTTTATTATTTTTATTATTATTAAGCATATAAAATATTAATAAAATATAGCTATGTAAGCTTAAAAAATAAATTAAGAGCTTACTGATATAAAACCAAATTCCCATAATAAAAATAATATTAAAGGACATGAGATGATTTATTAACTAAAATATATAGTAAGATATTTTTTTAATTAAACTCTTCTTACCTTTTAACCATTCTGCTACTTGATCAGGACTCCATTCTGCAACATTAACGTATGCCATTTCCTCCCTCCACCATCTCTTCCTACTATTTATCAAATATTGTTGAGCAGAGTTACTATAACTGACTAGGGTCTATAATTAATAATTTAATACTATAAAAAACTACAAGCAAATCATTATAAATCTGCAAATAAAGAAAATTAAAATATATAGTAGTAATGTGTTAAAAATTTTGATATTTTTAACTACAGTATATCTTGTTCATTTATATAAAATGTTCTACACATTACCAATTTTTAAAAATTCTAAAAAGAAGACTGAAAATATCATTAAGGGTTACAAATCCATAAATTTATTTGCTTTTAAAAGTTCAAGCAATAAAAACCGCAAAATGTCATTCTTTTCCTTGGAAAGGGTAACAATTTGTATCCATTCCAGGTTGTGGAAAGAGTGAATTTTGATCCTTAGAATTTCTGGATACTTCTTGGGAACTTTCGGTGATTCCTACTTTCCTGGAGAATCAGCACCAATATATATATATATATATATATATATATATATATATATATATATATATATATATATATATATATATATATATATATATATATATATATATATATATATATATATATTTATATTATAAGGATATCGATAGTATCGAAGTATCGATATTTTAGGTATCTTTATCAGTATTGGTATCGGTATCGGTAATTTTTTGGATAAGAGTAAAGCATCGGTATCGGTAGTAGTATCAGCAAGTATCAGCACATTTTTAGGTATCAGTATCGGTAAAAATTTTGGTATCGCTCCATCCCTAATATATATATATATATATATATATATATATATATATATATATAATATATATATATATATATATATATATATATATATATATATATATATATATATATATATATATATATATATATATATATATTATAAATATATATAATATATAATATAATATATAATATATATATTTTTTATAAAAATATATATAAAAATAAAAAAATATATTTTATATTAATATATTATATATATATATATATATATATATATATATATATATATATATATATATATATATATATATATATATATATATATATATATATAATATATATATATATATATATATATATATATATATATATTATATAACTTATATTTCACCCTGGAATTGTGCAAAATCTATTCTTTGAGATACCAAACTCTTTTATCCACTGTAAATGTAATAATCTTTCTGGTTCCTCTTCCTCTCCCTCTTTCTGACATTTTGCAAAAAATTTTAACTCTAACTTTGCTTCTTCCTCTTTCCCTCCTTTAGTATCTTCTGACAGCTCAACTGCCATTTTGCCTTCCTCTAAAGCTGAACTCTTCACTCAAACTTTTGCCTCCAATTCAACCTTAGATGATTCCAGAGTTGTTCCTACTCCTTCAACTCCCTCCAACTCATTTATGCCTAAAATTGTAATTTCTTCTAAAGAAATTACAATTTTAGGCATAAATGAGTAATTTCTTCTTAACACTAAGAGGGCGTATGGTCCTGATGGAAACCCTCCTTTTGTTCTCAAAACTTGTGCTTCTGAGCTTGCCCCCTGCCTTGGTAAACTATTTTGTTTTTATCTTTCTATTTCAACCTTCCCTTCTTGCAGGAAACAAGCGCTCATTCAGCCTGTGCTGAAGAAGGGGACCCATCTCAACCCTTTTAACTACAATCAAATTTCTTTAACCTCCGTTCTCTCTAAAGTTTTCAAATCTATCCTTAACAGGAAGATTTGGAAACATCTCAATTCTTCTAATCTTATCTCTGATCGTCAGTATGGTTTTCGTACGAAATGCTCTACTGGTGATCTTCTTTCCCTTCTCCCTGACTCTTGGTCCTCCGCTCTTCAGCATTTTGGTGAATCTCTTGCTGTCACGTTGGACATATCGAAAGCTTTCAATAGAGTCTGGCACAAAGCTTTGATTTCCAAACTTCTCTCTTTTGGAATCTATCCTTCTCTCTGATTTCCTTTCTGGTCATTCTATAGCAGCTGTTGTATATGGCCACCGTTCATCCTATAAATCTATTAATAGTGGTGTTCCTCAAGGATATGTTCTATCCCCCAACACTTTTTGTGCTTTTCATTAATGACCTTCTCTCTATTACTTCATTCCTATCTACTCCTATGCTGATGACTCCACCCTTCATTACTATTTTCATTTTGAAAGGCGCCCCTCCCAACAACAGTTAATAGAAACAAGGAGGGTGGCTTTGGAGCAACTAACCTCTGATCAATCTCACATTTCAAATTGAGGCAGAGAAAACATGGTCATTTTCAATGCCTCAAAAACTCAATTCATCCATATCTCTATTCGACACAATCTTCCACGCAACTATGATATCTTCTTTGAAAACACACAACTCAAACCTTTATCTCTCCTTAATATTCTACGTGTTTTTTTTTCTCATGATCTTTCTTGGATAGATCACATTATTTATCTTTCTAAACAAGCTTCTAAGAGGTTAGGTGTTCTGAGACACCTTCAGCATTTCTTCGCTCCACCCCAGTTGCTTGCTCTGTATAGGGGTGTTCTTCATCCCTGTATGGAGTATGCCTCACATCTCTGGGGTGGTTCCACTCATACAGCTCTCCTAGAAAAGGTGGAGTCTAGGGATTTTTGTCTTCTCAGCTCTCCTGCTCTCACTAATTCTCTCCAATCTCTTTCTGCCCCTCTCTATACTATCGCTATTACAATGGACACTGCTCTTCTGAACTCTCTCATCGTATACCTCCTCCATTGAGAATGGCTCATGTGACTAGTCTTTCTACACAGTCTCATCTTTTCTCTATCCAACTCTCTAACCCCAGACTTAACTGCTATGCTCAATCTTACATGTACTCTACTAGTAAAGTCTGGAACATACCTTCATCTATTTTCCCAACTTCCTATGACATACACCTTCAAATACTGTGTGTCAGGTCATGTCGGCCTTTAATTTGACCAGGTTTCCGACTTTCCCCTAACTCTGGTGGAAATTTTGGTAGGATTCTAGCCTTTGCCCACCAGAGGTGAAATAAAAAATATATATATATAAAGAGAGAGTAAACTGTTATATGTTATAGTTATAAAAAAAAAAAAAAACTAAAATATTATAAAATCTTTATTAAAAACTTTGTGATTGGAAAATGTCAAAAATTTTAATTTATTTTTAATAACTACAAAAATAAAAAAATTATTGAAATATAGCAAATACATTATCTCAAAATAAATTAAATTGGTATCATGAACCTAAACCAATTTTATAATTACAGTTCTTCAGAAAAGTAAAAACACTTTACATTCCCTTTAGGGGAAGTAGTCCACTGGTTGGAAAATACTGCTCTAGAATTTATACTTTAATAAACTGTTAATGATTTGAAAACTTTTATTTTATATTTGACAATGATCAATGTAAAATTCTTTGCTTTTAATATTTAACAACTGTGCAATATATCAAATTTTCAGCATGGATCAAAAAGGTAACTTTGAAAAACAAATTTAATTCCCATAACAATTAGTCGTATTTTCACTTGTTATGTGTATTCTAATTAAGATAGATTCTTATGATCATCCTAATTACCCTTACAGTTTATTAAAATAGGATACATTCAGAGTATACAACTACAAATGTGGGGTAAATATGTAAATTGGGATAAATATAGTTATGAGGGGTCAAAATT
>SEYY01016089.1:0-2500 GCA_009176605.1 Armadillidium nasatum
ATCCAAGAAAAAATACCTGACCTTCAGTTTGTGCTTCAAATGTAAACTTAATAGTAGTTGTCAACTGATTTAACTTCAATAGGAATTCCTGTAAGGGGAATGAGTTAGGAACTAATATTAAAATATCATCAACTAAATCTGTACCAGAATTTTATTAAATTCCATTTGGGGATGTTGGAAACCAAATAAACTTCATATTATATATATATATATATATATATATATATATATATATATATATATATATATATATATATATATATATATATATATATATATATATATATATATATATACCGCTGGTGGGCAAAGGCCGAAGACATACCAAATTCCACCAGAGTTGGGGAATATTCCGGATCCGATCGCTAATGGCCAACGTGACCCGATACACGGCGTTTAAAAGTGTACAAGTCAAAGAAAGTTGGGAAAACAGATAAAGGGAGTGTGTTCCAGACTTTACTGGTAGAGTACATGTAAGAGTGAGCATAGCGGTTAAGTCTGGGGTCGGAGAGTTGGACAGAGAAAGGATGAGACTGTGTAGAAAGTCGTGTAGCACGAGCCCTTCTCAATGGAGGAGGTATGAGACGTCAGAGTTTCAAAGAGCAGTGTCCGTTGTAATAGCGATAGTATAGAGAAAATGATGCAACAATTCGACGGGAAGAAAGAAACTGGAGAAAGTAACAGCAGGAGAATTGATGAGCCGAAAAGCCCTAGACTCCACCTTTTCGAGAATACCTTTATGTGTGGAACCACCCCAGGTGTGAGGTGTACTCCATACAAGGAAAGAACAACACCCCTATAAAGAGCAAGCAACTGGGGTGTCGTAAAAAAATCCCTAAGGCGCCTCAGAACACCCAACCTCTTAGAAGCTTGTTTAGAAAGAGAAGTAATGTGATGTTTCCAAGAAAGATCACGAGAAACAGAAACACCGAGAATATTGAGAACATATGAGGCTTTGAGTTGAGTGTTTTCGAAGATGTTAAAGTTGTGTGAAAGATTGTGTCAAATAGAAAGATTGTGAAATTGAGTTTTTTAGACATTGAAAACAACCATGTTTTCTCTGTCCCAATTTGAAATACAAGAAAGATCGGAGGTCAGTTACTCCAATCCATCCTTCTTGAATCTATAAACTGCTGTTGGGATGGGTGTCTTTCAAATTGAAAGGAATAGCAAAGGGTAGAGTCATCGGCATAAGAGTGTATAGGAGACGAAATAATAGAGAGAAGGTCATTGATGAAAATTAGAAAAGAGTTGGAGATTGTACAGATCCTTAAGGAGCACCACTATTTGTTGATTTATAGGAAGAGCTGTGACCGTCTACAATAGCTGCTATAGGACTATCGGAAAGAAAATTAGAGATAAAGATAGATTCCAAAAAAGGGAAGTTTGGAAATCAAAGCATTGTGCCAGACCCTACCGAAAGCTTTCGACGATATGTCTAGCGCCACAGCAAAAGACTCACCGAAACCCCGAAGAGCGCGAAGAGCGGAGGACCAAGAGTTAGAAAGTAGGGAAAGAAGATGACTACTTATTTACGAAACCCATACTGGCTATCAGAGATAAGATTACAAGAATTAAGGTGCTTCCAAATCTTCCTTTAAGGACAGGCTCGAAAACTTTAGAAAGAACGTAGGTTAAAGAAATAGGACTTGTAGTTAGAGGGTTCAGAGGGGTCCCCTTCTTCGGCACAGTCTGAATGAGCACACGTTTCTGGCAAGAAGGGAAGGTCGAAGTGAGGAGACAAACACGAAGTAGTTTACCAAGGCAGTGGGCAAGCTCAGAAGCACAAGATTTGAAAACCTCAGGAGGAATACCGTCAGGACCATACGCAGTCTTAGTGTTAAGCTCAGAGAGAGCAGAAATTACAATGTTAGGCTTAAGTGAGTTGGAGGGAGTTTAATGAGGAGGAATAGCTCCGGAATCGTCTAAGGTAGAGTTAGAGGCAAAAGTTTGAGCGAAGATTTCAGCTTTAGTAGAAGATAAAATGGTAGTTGTACCATCAGAAGAAACTAGTAGGAGCGAAAGAAGAGAAAGTAAGAGTTGACATTTTTTGCAAAATGTCAGAAGGGCGAGAACAAAAGGAATCAGAAAGATTTTTGCATTTGCAGCAGAGAAAAGAGTTTTTGGTATCTCGAAGAATAGATTTTCCACGATTCCTTGATAAAATATAAGTTGAATGAGTTTCAGGAGTTTGAAGACAAAGACAATATTAATCGCGAGAACAAGTAGACTTTACCCAAGGTTTGTTAGGTTTAGTAGAAGGGAAAGAATATGGAATGTACGCCTCCATTCCAGAGAGAGAATCACCTCGGTTATGCGCTCTGCACACTCAGAGGGACTCCTCCCACGAAAGCAGTAATCATTCCATGGGTAATAAGTGAAGTACAACCGCAAGTCAGACCAGTTAGCAGCACCGAAGTGCCAGAAACATCTCCTCACCGAATTCGAGTGCCATTATTGCGAAGACTTGAAGAGACAAAATAAGATACGGATATAAGGT
>SEYY01016089.1:5000-12980 GCA_009176605.1 Armadillidium nasatum
TGGTTGTGGTCTTGAAAGTGTACTGAGAGGACTGAGACTACTCACTGGGATCTCTGATTTAATAGACTTTTGACAGGATCCCCCGTGAAAACTTATGGAGGGTTTTGGGAAGAAGAGAATATGCGGTGGATAGGAAACTGGTTAAAGTTATTAAGAATCTATATTACACAAGCGAGAGTGCAGTAAGACCTAGATCTGGAGAACCAAGATGGTTTGAAGTGCGAACTGGTGTGAGACAAGGTAGCGTGCTTTCGCCACTACTCTTCATACTATACATGGACGAATGCTTAAAAAACATATGTGTAAATGAGAAAATGGAAGATACTTTCGTATATGCAGATGATGCCGCGGTGATCACAAAAGAGGCTGAAGCATTGCCGAATGCGTTGGAGAGATGGAACACAGAGATGGAGGAAATGGGAATGAAGCTGAATAAACAGAAGACGGAGGTGATGGTGGTGGCGAGAGATAGGGAGACGATAGATATTAGAATACAAGGTGAAGAGATAAGACAGGTGAGAAGTTTTGAGTATCTGGGAGTAACTTTCGAAGAGCAGGGCCAGATGGAGAGGGAGATGACTAGAAGGATCGCCAAGTTTACCAGGAATGTTGGTATGTTATACCCCATCCTGAGAGAGAGAGCAGTGCCAGTAAAAGTGAAGGCTACAATATATTGCAGCATATTAAGACCTATTCTGACGTACGGATCGGAGTGCTGGTCCCTGAATACGAATCAGAAAGCGAAAGTGGAGGCAGCGGAGATGAAGGTTCTGCGGTTGATCAGGGGAGTGACGAAGAGAGATAGAGTTAGGAGTGAGAGTATAAGGAGAGAGCTGGGAGTGCTGCCAGTGCTGACGGTGGTGGAGAGAAATCAACTGCGATGGTATGGCCACATGAAAAGAATGGATGAGAGGAGGCTTCCGAGAAGATTCTATGATCATATACCGCTGAGAAGTAGACCGGTCGGGAGACCTAGAAAAAGATGGAGGGACGCGGTGTCGGAGGCGATTCGGAGGAGGGGTCGGGAGCTTGCGGAGGTGGAGGAGCACCGATTGTACGAGGATCGAAAAACCTGGAGGGCCTTACAGAGGCTCGTCGCCTGACAGGAGTGATCCTAACAGGATGGATGGTGAGAGAGAGAGAGAGATATATATATATATATATATATATATATATATATATATATATATATATATATATATATATATATATATATATATATATATATATATATATATATATATATATATATTGCTGTAGCGCTGGACATATCGAAGCTTTCGATAGTCTGGCACAAAGCTTTGATTTCCAAACTTCCCTCTTTCGGAATCTATCCTTCTCTCTGTGACCTTCTCTCTGATTTCCTTTCGGGTCGTTCTATAGCAGCTGTTGTAGACGGCCACCGTTCATCCTATAAATCTATTAAAGTGGTGTTCCTCAAGGATCTGTCCTATCCCCAACACTTTTTCTGCTTTTCATTAATGACCTTCTCTCTATTACTTCATCTCCTATCCACTCCTATGCTGATGACTCCACCCTTCATTACTCTTTTCATTTTGAAAGACGCCCCTCCCAGCAACAGTTAATAGAGGCAAGGAGGGTGGCCTTGGAGCAACTAACCTCTGATCTTTCTCTCATTTCCAATTGGGGCAAAGAAAACATGGTCGTTTTCAATGCCTCAAAAACTCAATTCCTCCATCTCTCTACTCGACACAATCTTCCACACAAATACGATATCTTCTTCGAAAACACGCAACTCAAACCTTCATTTCTCCTTAATATTCTCGGTGTTTCTTTTTCTCGTGATCTTTCTTGGAAAGATCACATTACCTCTCTTTCTAAACAAGCTTCTAAGAGGTTGGGTGTTCTGAGGCGCCTTCAGTATTTCTTCACACCACCCCAGTTGCTTGCTCTGTATAGGGGTGTTGTTCGCCCCTGTATGGAGTATGCGTCACACATCTGGGGTGGTTCCACACACACAGCTCTCCTGGAAAAGGTGGAGTCTACAGCTTTTCGCCTTATCAATTCTCCTGCTCTCACTAATTCTCTCCAATCTCTTTCTGCCCGTCGAAATGTTGCGTCACTCTCTCTCTACTATCGCTATTACAATGGACACTGCTCTTCTGAACTCTCTCGTCGCATACCTCCTCCATTAAGAAGGGCTCGTGCGACTCGTCTTTCTACACAGTCTCATCCTTTCTCTGTCCAACTCTCTGACCCCAGACTTAACCTCTATGCTCAATCTTACATTTACTCTACTGGTAAAGTCTGGAACACACTTCCTTCATCTATTTTCCCAACTACCTATGACTTAAGCACCTTTAAACGCCGTGTATCAGGTCATGTCGGCCTTTAATTTGACCATGTTTCCGACTTTCCTCCCAACTCTGGTGGAACAATGGTAGGCCTCTGGCCTTTGCCCACCAGAGGAGAAATAAAAAAAAAAAAAATAAAATATATATATATATTAAAAACATAGCCAACACTTACATTAGCTGCTATTCCAACATATACAATATCACATTCTTTTTAAATTGTTCCTACAGAGAAGGTCTGCCTATCAAGGATTCGAAACAACGCCCACAGATGGTCAAAAATATACTTGACATGGCTGTACTGGAGCAGGGTTTCCCTCTCCAAAACCCAAATAATATATTTAATAAATTTAAAACTCAATTTCCCCTGGCTAAGAACCACACTCCTCGGATATGGCTCTACCCATGAGTGACGGTGATAATTTTAATATATATATATATATATATATATTATATATATATATATATATATATATATATATATATATATATATATATATATATATATATATATATATATATATATATATTTGCCCGTGTCATTGAAATCGATTTTCTTGCACATCTAGCCGACGCACAGGGTGCGGTGCGGTGCGGTGAGGAATACAATTTCAGCAACCTGATGCGGTGCGTTGCAGTGTGGTGCGAAAGAAAATAAAAAAGTGCGGTGTGATGCGGTGCACAAAGAAAAATTAATGGTACGGTGAGGTGAGATGCGTGCCCTGGTGCACGCTGCACAGAGTTACTGTATCCTGTGATAATCGTCTGTTCCGTTATAATAATAATAATAATAATAATAATAATAATAATAATAATAATAATAATAATAATAATAATAATAATAATATATAATATATATATATATATATATATATATATATATATATATATATATATATATATATATATATATATATATATATATATATATATATATATATACTGCAGACAAAGTGCGTAATTTTTATTTTTTTATTCATTACTTTAAGACAGATTCTAAATATACATATTTCCAGACTTTAGGGAGACTGTGGGATGGTAGATTTCTCATTTTTAGAAGTTTGGATAAAATTACCTTTCCGAATCTCGGATTGTGGCTGTGATTTGTTCATCTGAACTTAATCAGCATCCTAATACCCCACTTCATTTGGCTTTATTTAAGTTTATTTAAGGCATCTAAAAATTTTTTTTTTTTTTAGTTCTTGGCCGATTTTTATGAAATTTGCAAGGTGCATGTATTTTAACCAGCTGAAAAAAGTTTATTTTAGACGTTTTTCTATATCTCTAACATTTTGACTTATTTCTAGAAATTTTACCCTTGAAAAAATTGGGTAGCAGTGAAAAACCACTGGTCCAAGCTTGAAAATTAAACTGTATATTCAATAACAGTTCTTTTAGCTAAAAATAGTAGGTAACGTTTTTTGATATCTGCACTTGGAAAAAAGTTATATGCCCTTTTCTATCCAACTAGTAAAAATTTTGGAAAATTTACCTTTCCGAACAAAAATATAATAATAAAAAACTCTACACCTACAATTTATTTATTTATTTATTTATTTTTAATTTTTTTTTTTGTCAGTTGTTTAGAAGAGGTACAAAACTACAACTTTCTATATTTCAATCAACGCTATTTGTTATTTCTGAGATATAGCCTCTCAAATTTTGAAAACTTCCCAAAAAATGTTCAATATATATATATTGAAAATTTTTTGTGTGGCAATCACAACACTGGCAGCTGAAGGGTACGACCAACGCCAACTTTGCCAACGGCTCGGGGTCTCGCAAACAACCATCGGAAGGGTCCTACAGAGGTACGAGCTGACACATACTCATTCCAGGCGACCTGGCCAAGGTAGGCCACGGGAAACATCGTCCGTAGAAGACAGATATACACGGTTAATGGCAGCTCGCGATCAACATGCAACACCACGTGATCATCGTGCCAAGCTGCAGGTTGTCCAGCAGGCCATGGTTAGCACGAATATTATTCGACGACGTCGCCTCGTAGAACAAGGATACCACCCACAAAGGTCGGCAAGAAGGCTACCGCTCACCATGGAGCACCGAATAGAAAAGGTTGGATTTCGCACAACACCTGAATTGGCGGCCCCAGGACTGGGCTAGCATCCCATTTATGGACGAGTGCCAATTTAATCTGCACAGCTCTGACGGACGCTCCAGGGCTTATCGGAGGTGTCGAGCGCTGTGCGGCCTGCACAACGCAAGGGATACTCTCCTTCTGTGGTGGGTCCGTTATGGTTTGGCGTGGTATATATTTCCATGCCCACACGGAGTTGCACGTCTTCGATGCAGGGTACCTAACCGGGCAACTATACATAACGGACATCCTAGAACTGTACATCGTTTCATATATATATATATATATATATATATATATATATATATATATATATATATATATATATATATATATATATATATATATATATATATATATATATATATATATATATATCAGGAATGGAGCGATAACAAAATTTTTACCAATACCGATACTAATACCAATTCTGAACTTTTTAATGTGTGTATGTGCGTGCGTGCGCGCTTTCATTCCCCTCAATCTTCCACAGGTTTGAAGTTATTGGAAAATTTATCCATAATCCTCTTGTAATTATAAATTGGATTTCATCAGATGTACGTAAAAATCTATTTTTAATTCTGAAAATTATAATCTTATTACCACAGAATTTTTCTAGGTGGTCGTTCATTTTCGATTTCTTTTGTAATTCGGTTCGGATATTTTTTTTTGCCCCCTTATTTTCGGTTTATTTCTCGTGGCGCTTCTCTTTATATTTATAGTCTGGTGTCAGAAGTATGCATACTTTTTGCAACCTCTTCGGCTAAACAGCCTTTAGAAGCTCACTTCTAGTCGCTATATAATCTGTTGTCAGAAGAATGCTTAGCTATTGCAATGTCTTCTACCTAGCGGCGACAGCACTTTTTTTTTCCTAGGACACTTTCGAGTAAGCCTACATAGTTTGAATTTATGACCAAAACCTGTAGCTTCTTCCTTTTTCGTCCGCGTCTTACCACGGTTAATGTTCGTTGTTTTTCTTTTCTTTCTTTTTATTGTATGTGTTCCTTCCTTTTTTTTTCTTCAAGTTCGACAAATGTCTTTCAATCTGCATTACGGGTACACCAAAAAATTTGCAAAAGCCGCTCTAGTGTTTTTCAAATTTTTTTTTTTACAGAAACACCACCACTCACGGGCAGAGCCCTTTTCACGGAGGGGGCACACACAGAAGAAGAAAGCTCACTCCAACATATCTAACGCACATCCCTCAGATGGGCACAGACGGAAGCCTAAAAGAGTGGAAGAGTAAATCCTCGAGGAAAAATAGATGATGGTAAGGAGTTCCACAGAACAGAGGTGGCTGGAAAGAAGGAGGCACCACAAAGAGCTAGCCTAGGGTTTCCCACTTCCACACAAAACTGGTACGAAAGTAGGGCACCCCTAGTGCAACGAGGACGACGCAACGGTGGAGGAATGAGAGAGGTCAATTCCCTCGAGCACCTGCCATTGTAGTACCTATAGAAAAAAGATAGTGCACCAACGTAACGTCGCAGGGATAGGGGGTCAAGAAAGTTTGAAAGTAGGGGACAGTTTATTAATCTTTTAGCTTTAGACTCAACCCTATCCAGAAGAGAGGAGGAGCCGGAGCCCCCCAGATGTGAGAACAGTACTCCATACAAGGGCGGATAAGACCCTTATATATTTGGAGTAACTGTTCAGAAGAAAAAATTCTCGCAACCTGAACAGAATTCCCAGCTTCTTAGAGGCCGCTTTAGCAACCATTGTGATATGAGGTTTCCAAGACAGTTTGTTGTTTATGTTTAGACCAAGAATGTTAATGTTATTTACAGGTGAGACGGGAGAGCCGTCGAAGAGGATAGGAAAGTTGGGAGGTGTTTTTGAGAGCGAGATGTGAAGAAGTTGAGTTTTTAAAGAGTTGAACTTCACAAGGTTGACCCCATCGGGAAATCCCATCCAGATCTGCAAGAATAGAATCGGAAAGTTAAAAACGAGAAGCAACTGTAGAAGCAAAAGAGGGAGCAGATTTGAAATGAGTAAAAGAATGTAGAGTTGAGTCGTCAGCATAAGAGTGAACAGAGTTAGAAGTGCAGTTGAGAAGATCGTTAATGAAAAGTAAGAATATGGTTGGAGATAAAACAGAACCCTGAGGAACACCACAGTTGACAGAAAAGGAGGAAGAGGTCGCTCCATCTACAATTGCCGAAATGGTACGATCTGAGAGAAAACTAGACAATAGTAAGCAAAGAGAAGGAGGAAACCCAAAGGAGGGGAGCTTGGAGAGCAGTGACACATGCCACACCAGGTCAAAAGCCTTGGATATGTCAAGCGTCACCACACAAGACTCCCCGAAATCCCTAAGGGAAGAAGACCATAGATCAGTGAGATAGGAGAGTATGTCACGAGTTGACCTCAAGCGACGAAAGCCATACTGGTGATCTGAGAGAAGAGAATGAGACTCCAAATGATCCAGGAAATGAGAGTTGAGGATAGTTTCAAAAATTTTAGATAGAACACAAGTGAGAGCTATAGGTCGATAGTTAGAAGGATCAGAGCGACTACCTTTTTTCGGGATGGGCAGAACAAATAGAGCATAGAGGAAAAGTATTAGTATTAGGGCATAGAGAGGGGAATGCCATCCGGGCCACTAGCCTTCCTGACGTTCATAGATTTCAGGATCCCATGCACCCGATCATAAGTAATCACAGGTAGAGACATGGGACACCTAAGAGGAGAAGGAGTAGGAGGAGGGATGTCAGAATCGAGCAGGGTGGAATTAGATGAAAAAAGGAGGCCGAAGAGATTAGCCTTTTTGGAAGGAGTATTAGCTACAGAACCATCAGAGCGAATAAGAGGAGAAAAGGCAGATTTACAGAAGTTGTTAGAGATATTTTTGACTAGAGGCCAGGAATTTTTATCAGTAGGAGAGCCATCGAGGTCAACGCACTTCCTTTTTATGAAAGTACGATTTGTTCGTCGAAGAAAATCCCTGCAACGATTCCGAGCAGAATGAAAATTAGCAAGAGTGATAGGAGGAGAGTTTTTACATTGACTAAAAGCATTTTCTCTCTCCCGAAGGACAAGAACAGTTGTCATCGAACCAAGGATTTTGAGGAGAAAAATATTTAGTTGAAGATGGAATGAATCTGCCCATCTCGTCAAGGATCGCTGCCTCCACCTTTTCTGCAGAGACAGAAGCGTCCCCCGAGACAAAGCAAGAATCACTCCATTGATAGTTAGCAAAGAAGCGGCGCATTGCCCCCAATTAGCCCGATTAAAGTGCCAGAAAGTAGCTTAGGGTATAGTGGAGCTGTTGGAGAGAAAGCATTATAACTAAGAGCTAAAAGATTATGGTCAGAGTTACCAATAGGAGGGAAAATGGTGTATTTATAACTAGCAGTAGTGGTAAAACATATATCAAGTGTATTCAAGAATTGGTTAGGACGGTCTGGAATTTGTGTGGGTTCCCTAATCAACTGCTCCAGATCGTTGAGAATGCTGAATGATTTGGCCTCCCTCCCACCTGTATCAGTATGAGAAGAGAACAACCATTCAGTGTGGTGTATGTTGAAATCCCCAAAATAGAGTACTTCAGCATATGGATGAGAAGAA
>SEYY01016091.1:0-18901 GCA_009176605.1 Armadillidium nasatum
TTTTTAATTTATTTTTGAATTTGATCATAAACTTTACAAAAACTTTCCTTCACTAATTTTTTAAATACACAATAAAACTCCCGCAATAATCTTGGTTTCTTTCAAAGAGCAACTGTCAAATATTATTATTATTATTTTTATATAAGGCTTAAATATAGTTTGTTATAAATCTTATATTTTAATGCATTTTAACTTAACAATTTAGTTTTTCTCAATTATAAAGCCTTTTTTTTGTGTGTGTGTGTGTGTGTGTGTGTGTTCGTTGCTAGTTACTTGAAAAATTTCTAGCATATAATGACTCATATTTTATTTGAAAGATTTGTTCAAATATTCCAGAGAATAAATACTTTTTACTACCATTTCATACTCTGCTATCATAGCTTACATTGTTTAATTTTTAATCTTTGAAAATTTTTGTCCTTCCCATATATATATATATATATATATATATATATATATATATATATATATATATATATATATATATATATATATATATATATATATATATATATATATATATATATATATATATATATATATATATATAATATATATATATATATATATATATATATATATATATATATATATATATATATATATATATATATATATATATATATATATATATATATATATCACTCACGCACACACAGTTTGCTTTTGCTATTTTTTTCAAATGGAACAATATGAAATATTTTCCTTTTTTTATTCATATTTCACTACTTCTAATGATTGTGTTACATCTCCTCCAAGTTACTCCTTATAAGTCCTATATTTAAGAGATTTCAATGTAATCAACACTTAGTTATTGATTTCCTCTTATACTTGAAGAGGTAGGAAAGAGTCTACTACTTTGCATTTTTAAAAGATTAGGATCAGTTAATAAAGGAACTATTTCTTATTGTCCTGATCAAGCACTGAATAATCTAAACCTATGCTTCACCATTAGTTTCCCCCTCTATAAATACATTATAACTGCAACTTTGGGAAATTTAGACCTCAATCTTAAATCTTTAAAATTTATTCCATTTTTTTCTGCATCACCACCTTACACTCAGGGTTGTTTCTGGTACCTTATTTTCAGACCAATTGTGGTCTTTGTGTAGCCACTATGCTAAGCAACCTTGAAATGACTCCTATGATTCTTAGGCTTCTTTTTTGCTAGTTGATGGGATGAGCAAGTATATTCCTTTTTCAATTCATTTTTTTCTTCTCTAGTTATTATTATTATTATTATTATTATTTTATTTTTATTTTTTTTGCGTGCTTGCCTTTCAGGCTGCACACATTGCAAGTTAAGATTAAAAAGTCTCATTCTCTTTCCACATAATTCAGCCTTGGAAAGCTTTGGCAATTCTCCTGTTAACAACTCATGTCTTTCATGTCTTTACAAGATTACATTTGATCATAGTGAATGGGATTCTGAATTTTATGAATTCTAATAATATATATATATATATATATATATATATATATATATATATATATATATATATATATATATATATATATATATATATATATATATATATATTGTAAGAGAAAATTACTTACATTAGAAGCACCAGCAGTTTTAAGTCCAGCCTTCCAGGCAGGCTCTGATGCTTTCAAGGCGTCTCCTCACAACCTAGATAGAGCCCAGAGATGAACCTTGGAATGAATGTGAAATAGAAGGTGGTCCTTTTAGGTCCTTATCATCAAAGAATGCAAGCTCCGCTGCTAGGTGCAAAATATTATACCAATTAATAGAAATCCCCACAAAGTTGGGGAAAAACACAGAACGTTGTACTCACCAAAATCCTTGATACCCGATGCAATGCCTCAAAATGAAGCCAACTCAGAACTTAGATTATGCAATGAAAATTATAGAAAATTATATATTAAATAAGACAAACATTCAAAATAATTATTTATTTACAACAGAATCTTTTAAATAGTTAACCCTACAACCTAAATTAAATATAGAGGCCTCAACTACCTAACCTATTACTTATTCAATTATTGTTTAAATATAGCTATTCCCTAACCAATTTAAATATAACTAATATATATATATATAAGCATAATCTTAAGAATAAATATTATCAAACTAATTAGAATTGAAAAAAACTTTAAATAATATCAAATTAATAATGAAGGTATTGAAAAATCAATTAAATATGGAAAAGTGATAATGGTCAAATTAAATACTAGTTAATATATAATGTCTTCAAGACAATTTTAAATTAATCAACAATGGATAACATACATCAACAAAAATTGTAAATTTAATTCTCTAGTCTGTACTTTCACAACATTAGGTTATCACGTTAAACAGAATTATCACAACTCTTTGACAGTAATTGGATTCTTACCAGAGTTTAACTGGTCTTATAAATTTAGACACTACAGTTTCCTCAAAGGATAACTTGAATTGTTTATTTTAGAACCTCCAAGGCAAAATTTAAATCAAACCCACTAACTTTGGCTTTCAAGAGTGGAATATTTGGTGGTCAACTAGGAAACAGGATTGGATCCTTGACTCTTGCTAGGAATTTGGTCTTGTATTCCCAAACTGCGTCCTTTAAAATAAAGCACACAAGAACATTACTTTTTCCTCTTAATTTATTTCCTAAAATTTTTTAAACATTCTTTTTTATTCTTAGTAAGTTATAAACTTTAATTTATTAGAAGTTACTTATTTTACAAATTTCATATATTTAATGTAATTTATCCTAATGAACTTATACTTTACATTCAATGCAATTCCTTTTAATGAGCTTGTTTCTTCATTTTATTTACTTATTGTTTAAATTTTTGTTTTAATAATGTTCTCCCTAAAATTTGTTATACCACAACAAAACTTATTCATTTTTCTACTTACCCATAAATATGGGAGACCAATTTTCAGTTTCCTTTATACTATCCTTTGGATAATCAGATGATGTTGATTTTTTTCTGTATATTGGTTCTTTCTTTATTCACTCTTATTTTAATCTTTTACTGGCTTCTTTTTAACTTCGTGACTGTGTATAATTTATCTCTTTGTTTTTTCAATTCAGATTTTACGATTTTATTTATACCTGTTATTTCATTTTTTTTTTATAATGGGAAAAAAATATAATGAAACTTCTTTTCATTCCTCCCCACCCGTCGAAAAAGTCTTTTCGACGCTCTATATTTCACTTTCCTCTAAAGTACAAAGAGTTAATCAGAATAAACTCTCTTTTTTTTTTCATTTCACAAATGTGACCTATCTTAGATAAGATTCAATTTAAATCAAGATTAATTTACGATATTGACAATGTTAATTTCCTAATAAGATTTACTTCACTATATCTCTCCATGATCCCCTTTTTTTTTAAATATATTTCCTTTTTCATTTTCTCCTCTTTCTCTCCAAGAGATATGGGTGCACAAGAGGTAAGTCCAAGCATACACCTCTAGAACGGGTATATGGTCTATCATTTTGAGTTACTTGCACTGGTATAGGAGTACATGGTTTGTTTACTTTGTCAAATCCTAGAAATGAAAATTCATCAATTTGGGAATATTCCCCTTCTTCTTCCTCTTGTACTCCTTCTTCGATATTCTCTTCCTCCAACATCATAGGTGTTGAAAATTGATTCTTCCTTAAGTTATTTAAGTCATAAGATATTATGTTTGGTTCTGGTATTGGAGAAGGCAAGATCATTGCCTCTGTTAACTCCCATCTTCTTTCTGCCTCCTCTAAGAGGTCTGAAGTATCCCATTGTAAAAATGAGTTTACTTCCATTTCTTCATCAGGTTAATATTTCTTCATGAGTGGTATCGGTTTCATTAGGACTATTCATTACCTTTAGGAGGTTGAATGAAATTTCTGTGACCAACGCTGCATGCTGTTGGGCAATGATGACTTAATTTGTCTTTAATCTGTTTTAATTTCTCCTGATCCACTATAAATCCTTCAAAGAATGACTCTTCATCTTCCTCATTTTCTTCTTCTATTTCTGGCGAATCTACTTGAGCTTCCTCATTTAACTGCTCCTCTAAGGGCTCTTCTTCTATTTCAATAGGTTGTATATCATCTCCTTCAAGGGCATACTTTTGAAATACTGGGTTATTCCTTAAATATTCCGGAGGAATCTTCCACTTCCTTAGCTGTTTATGATGAACCCGACATTTTCGTCCATCCTTCTCCGATTCAATTATATAAGTAACTCCATTAGGTTGAACTTGTATTATTTTATATGGCCCATAATACCTGGGTCGAAATTTATTTAAGGTGAGGTCACCTGGCAAATGTACTTTTAATCCCCACCAATTGATCTACCTCATATGATTCAAACTGGTGATGTCCTTCTTCCCAACACTCATCTACTCTAGGTAATGGTAATCCAGTACTCAGAGTATGGGCCCGTTTTAAGATGTTTTCACATGGTGTCATTTGTGTCTCGGAATGTACTGTATGATTATAGATTAGGACTACCTGAGAAAGATCTTCATCCCAATAATTTGGTCGGGTAACTGACATTCGTCAAGTACTGACTCAGAGTCCGGTTAACTCGTTCTACAGCCCCATTTGAAGCGGGTGTATAAGGTGTCGTTAATACATGCTTAATGCCTTGATTTCTTAGGAACTCTTCGAACTCCGGTCCAATAAATTCTCGTCCATTATCGGTTAGTAAACGTTCGGGTAAGTCTAGGTAGAAACGGTAAAATTTGATGTTTTACCACATCGGTTACTGTGGCACTTTGTTTATTCCTTAAAGGAACTGCTGAAACCCACTTCGTAAAGTGGTCCACCATCACCAGAGCATAGTGATTACCTCGTGCTGTCTTAGGGAACTGAATTAAATCCATCGCCACCAACTTCAAATGGCCTAGATGTTGCGATCTTTAGAATAGGTGGTGCGTAAATGATGTTTGAAATTTTGTACGCTTGGCATTTATAACACGAAGAGGTAATGTCGGCACAAATATTATTTATTTTAGGATGCCAAATTCTCTGAATGAGCAAAGAATATAATTTTTGTTTCCCTACATGGGCGAAAACTCCAGTGTGCTTTGATAGCTATCGTTGTGAGGTACTCTTCTGGTACAATTATGGAAAATTCTCCTGTAACCATTTCTTTATATAGTTGGTTATCTCTTAAATAGAGGTATTTATGTGATCTGGCGAAAGGTCTCAACACTCCAACAAATGGTAAATTTCCGCAGTATAGCTCTTTTTAATCGTCTCAAAATTGGATCTTGATCCTGGATAAGATTTATTTCCTCGTTATCAATCTCCAACGGGTCGATAATATCTTCTTCGTTAAGTAGTATCTGATTTATTTTCACTATTCGATTTTCCTCCCCACCAGTCTGTGGATCTTCCTCCTGATGTGCTTTTTCCTCCTCCAAGGATTCATCCAAGAGCTCAAACTCTTGAAATTCTGCAGGAACTACTATGTTTGCTTGGATTTCGGTTTCCCTTCGTAATGAGTTGTTTTTCATCAGCAAGTTGTAATGGACCCCTCCCAAACACAACAGATGACAAATGCTATGTTCAGAAGGGTCCCCAAACTGCAAAGGCTTTGGCATCTCCATAATATATCCAGACCTGAACTTTCTTGATGTTAGCGAATGCCTGAATTGCCTGCGAGAGGGGTAACTGACCCACATGTTTCATAAGTTGTAATGCTTTTGTGATGTGCTGTGAATCTCTTCCAGTTTGTAATCCGTACTTTGGTCTATTATTTATCAATTCCAGGGTCACTTCTGCCCTCAACATCAGATGTTGATCCCCAGATCCATGGAGCCATGTTGAAAATGCTTGAAACAGAGAGTCACCTCCTCCGGGCATCTTAATTTCCGTGAACCCTTTAGGGATTTCACTATTTATTGGAGGTTCTGAATCTTCTAGAACTGTTCCTACAGGTGCTCTGGATAACACATCAGCCACCACATTATGCTTGCCTGGTATGTACCGTAGCTCGTAATCAATATCGTTGATTTCCTCTAAGGTACGAGCCACTCTGGAATTTACTAAGGGCATATTATACAAAAATAGTAAGGGTTTATGATCAGTGTGAATGATCACACGTATACCACACAAGAAAGGTTTCAATGATTTAACTGCCCATCTGATGGCTGCAATTTCCTTTTCCGTGGTGCTATAGCGTTGTTCCGCTTTTGAAAATGTGGTAGAAATATATGCAATAGGCAATTCTTTCCCTTCTTGGTCTTGAGCCAGACACGCACCTGCTCCCACATCCGAAGCATCAACATACAGCTTAAGAGGTTGAGCTGTTTCTGTTCGATCGGGATATGTTAAAACCGGTGGTTGGACTAACGCTTCTTTTAATTTCTCGAAGGCTTTCTGACATTTTTCCGTCCACTTCAATGTTTTATGTCCCAGCAATTCAAATAAAGGTTTGGCTATCTCAGAACAATGTGGGATGTGTCTACGATAAAAGTTTACCATGCCCAAAAATTGTCGTAATTGTCGGATTGTTCTGGGAACCGGGAAATCCATGATTCCCTTTAAACTGGTATCCAAAGGAACCATTCCCTGTTCCGAAACTTTATGTCCCAGATACTGAACTTCCTTTCGCAATAAGAAAGTTTTAGACGGCTTGATCTTAAAACCGGTCTCTTTGAAAGCTTCCAAAACCTTTTCTAGTATCTCCAGATGTTTTTCGAATGTTTCGCTGATAATGAGTACATCGTCTAAATAAACCATACACTCATTCCAGGGTATATGAGCTAGGGCGAATCTCATGCCTCTCTGAAAGGTTGCTGGTCCATTCTTGACACCGAACGGCATACGCAGGAACTCCCAATGTGATAATGGGGTGGTAAAAGCGGTCTTTTCAATGCTCTCCTCTTCCATTTCAACCTGATAATAACCTTTGACGAGATCTATTGTACTGAAAAACTTCATACCCTGCAAACTAAAAAGCATGTCCACTAAATTTGGAATAGGGAAACTATCTCCTTTGGTAATTTTGTTGAGCTCACGATAGTCAATGCAAAGCCGGATAGTTCCATCTTTCTTGCGGATTGGTACGACTGGTGCGGAGTAGGGTGATTTGCTTCTCCGAATTATTCCCTCTTCTTCCATCTTTCTACAATTTTCTTCTATTTCCTTCAGTATAGGCCCTTGGAGGCGCCTAACTGGAACTTGTACTGGTTCGTCAGTTAAGGTTTCGATGGTATGTTTAATAACACTAGTACAACCGACGTCTGAATCTCCGGTGCTCAGAACTGTCGGAAATTGGGCTAGTAATTTGATAAGTTGGTCTTTTTGGTCAGATGATAGGTTAGCTTCTTCTAACTTGAAGTCTTGCATCAATCTACTTGGAGTCCATCCTTGAGTTTCTCTTTTTTCTACTTCATTTATTTCTACCAATCCAATTGAGGGATCTGGATACTCCAAAAGTTCTATTTCTCCTATCATACATCCCTTTCTCAACTTCTTTGGTCTATCATCCTCATTCCTAATCATTATAACAGCTCTATTCTGATGGAATTGGATTAGAGCGGGATCTATGGTCACTCTTTTTGGCAACCCCGGGACAGAATCTACCAAAACCACTTGATCGTGATCCAATTCCTTTTCGACTCTGATTTCTATCGTTTTATACTCTCGGGGATTGATCATAACATTTTCGGTCATTACACAAGACATTCGAGATGATGGACAGACTTGTTCCTTCCGAAGGTCTATGGCTACCGTTTGGACTTTGTTTCCTCTTCGAATAACCAACTCCTTTGAATAGGGATCGGGTAGTAAATGCTCTTTCTTCAGAATGTCATACCCTATCACAATGTCATATCCGGTGATTTCGTCAGGAATAATGATAAATCGGTTCGGTTTCAATGTATATTTATCGGATAATCTTAAAGATATTACAACCTCTCCGATTACAGGAAACTTACTCTTTCCAATGCCTTCCACACTCCTATATGCGGTGTTCATTAATGGATATTTACTGGAATCCAGAGCATGGAAACAATGTGCAGATATCAAGCTCACTTCCGCTCCTGTATCAATGAATGCTGTGTATTTGCTTACTTGAGGCTGATCAGAGATACTGACCTTCAATACTAATGTCTCTTCTGGGGCGCGAATTTCCCTAAAAGTAATGGTCTCTTCAAGAGCCTCTGATTCCTCAGTCTCATCATTTCGTTGCTCCCCTTCTTCCAAACGGGGTTGTTCTTCCTATTATCGTATTAATATGCTGATCCGTTCTTACTGTCCTCGGTTGTTCTCTTTGTTCGAGAGGAGGCTCTTCCCTTTTAAACGATTCACCATTATGAAACATGAAGATGTTATGATTTAGGTGGTCTTCCTCAATCGGCGCACTTCGGTAAGAGTTTCGAAATTCGCACTCAATGTTCTCTCTTTGACCGGTCTTCCTTGCAATCTTTCATATTCGTCTTTCCTCATTTACTCCTTCTAGTTCTCCTTCCAGATTCTGTGGCCTCGAATTCTCCAACAGGAGGTCTTCTCTGTTGGAACTTAACAGTTTCCCTGGCTTCTTGTACAATCTTTCCCTAGATGATCTCCTTCACACAATGGACATTTCAACTTGATCATTATTTCCTAATTGGGCAGCTTCCCACTAGATGGCCAACTTCCTTACAATGCAGGCACCTATTTTGAGCCAGGTAACAATCATCATACTGATGACCTCGCTTGCCACAATACCGACATAATGGTCTTGCCCGACACTGACTCATTAAATGACCAGGTTTCTTGCAATGGGCGCAAGATTGTCTTGGGCTATTTTGAAAATTTCTATTCGCCTGTCCGCGGTACCACATCGATCCCCTTGATCTTCCTCTATTTTGGTACGGATTATTAACCTGCTGAGGTGGTTCTTTCTCTTTGGAGAGGACTGTGGTAATGGTTGTTCGGTCATGGTAGGCATGCTAGTCCTTATTCTTGCGGAACATTCTCCTACCCTACCTGCGGATTGTTGACAACAACAGATCCGAGGAATCATTTCACCAGATGATGCGGAAGCTGTAATCGATTTTGTTAAGTCTTCTACCTTCGTCTTATTTAAATTCTCATCGCTTGAAACATTTCTAGGGAAACTACTTTCCACTATAGCCACCAGCCGTTCCCAAGGGATTTGTACTCCCAAAGAAGTTTCAATGGCCATTAAGGTATTATCTACTTTAGATTTTACTTCTTGTGGGAGACTTTTCAAAAATTTTTGTCGTACTATCGGCATCTTTGTGACATCATTCCCTGGGAATGCTTTTGAAGCTAAGCCCACTAAACGTAAGGCAAATAAGGGAATAGTTTCACCTGGCCTTATATTCGCATCCGTAAAATTTTCGGCATCATGTCTTAACTCCTTCTCCAACTCCTCTCTATACCATTGCAACATTAAACGTTTTACTTCCTCATACTCTAATGAGGTGCATGTTATAATTTTGATAAACGTCCAAAGCTAATCCTTCAAGGAAAGTCCCCAATAAGGAAACTCTACCTTCGGTCGAACCAGGGTACATAGCATCGCAATAGTTCTCAAATCGTACAAGAAATTGTATCAAGGTTTCCCCTGCTCCCAACTTATACTTCCCCGGTGGAATAACTCTGGGCCTTCTCTCAATTGAGAGAGACTGCACCAAAGTGGACACAGATCTTATTAGTTCAGCATTCTGCTGAAGCAGTGTATTGAATGCGTGTGCATCATTATTACTGGTGTTTAAACCGACCGTGAGTGGTGGATTTGGGACTGAGCCCGCCGTGAGTGGTGGATTTTGAGCATTTCCGATGGGAGGGTTAGAATGAGGATTGTCCTCTGATAAAGGGGTCTTAGGATCTTCAAGCTGTGAATTCATTTCATCAGGCATTTTCAGTTTTATTTAATTAAGGTCTTGGTGAGCACAAGAAAATTATGTAGAAATTTATGGGATTTATCTCCCTAAATCAAGAAAGGGGTGACAGAACACCCAGCAACAGAGCAAGCCAACTTCAAGTTAACTACGCTCTGCTACCATTTTATGTAAGAGAAAATTACTTACATTAGAAGCACCAGCAGTTTTAAGTCCAGCCTTCCAGGCAGGCTCTGATGCTTTCAAGGCTTCTCCTCACAACCTAGATAGAGTCCAGAGACGAACCTTGGAATGATGTGTAAATAGAGGTGGTCCTTTTAGGTCCTTATCATCAAAGAACGCAAGCTCCGCTGCTAGGTGCAAAATATTATACCAATTAATAGAAATCCCCACAAAGTTGGGGAAAAACACAGAACGTTGTACTCACCAAAATCCTTGATATTTGATGTAATGCCTCAAAAAGCCACTTATGCAATTAAAATTATAGAAAATTATATATTAAATAAGACAAACATTCAAAAATAATTATTTATTTACAACAATCTTTAAATAAACCCTTCACCTAAAATGCAAATATAGAGGCCTCTACTAACTTTGTAAACAACTATATCGATACCCCAGTACCATACTGTAACAAGTCAAAATTTAGAGTTTTGAGATAATTACATTTTAAAAATTCTGTTAACATAAGAATACCAATAGTCTAATTATTCTTGATTTTAATTAACTTCTGAACTGGCTTATAACCATTGAATCACTTTATACATTTGTGAGCATTGTTCAATAATAAAAAAATTACATGATTACCGTGAAAACAGAAATTTGATTTTAGTTGTTACGTTATTGAATTCAAAATAATAATGTAATAAAAATATATGTTGCAACAAGTCTAGAAATAATTCATTAAAAAAAAATAATAAGGCCTTTATTACGAGTTATATCAAAACTACAAATATAATTATAACAAAAATACTTAATTCAGAGAACAATATAATTTTGAAATTTAAAATTCTTCATCTTCGGACTCTGTCTCAGATTTGCTACTGTTTGAAGTCATTAAACTTTCATAAAAGGGCCAGTGTACAGGTTTGATAATATTTTCGGCGCACAATTCCATTAAATTCTTTTTTTTTTCCAAAGAAATTGTAGGAGGATTTGTATAAGCTGGAGTGAGCTCCAAGACATTGCTGCTATTTTGCAGTCTCATACGTCTTTTTCGCACCTGAATTTTTTTGAATGATTCTTGCCCATAAGACGTCTTGTACTGAATTGTGAAAGGTTCTTCCTTTTCTACTCTAAATATTTTGATATCCTTCCAATTTACTTTTTCTTTGTCAGTGTTTATGTTGTAATTATTTCCAATTTTTTTCGATAAGGTTTTAAAGTCAATTATATCTTTTGTCGAAATTTCATCCACTGCGTAAGGGGTACCTTGCTTTTTAGCACTAGCAACAACAATACTCCATTGGGACGGCACGTAAATCGGTCCACTTCTCAGCACTCTTTTTTTTATTTCTCTATGGCAGCATGCATGCTGTCCCCCTCATTTTGAGTATGGCCGACAATGAGAAATTTATGAGAAATAGATTTAATTTTTTCGATGCTTTGAATACAATATAAATACATCCCAATTATGAATTTATTTTTATTTTGCCCGGTACAGTTGTCTGAGTAAAACACCAAGTTTTCATTTGATGATAAGGAAATAAATTTGTACACGCAGCTTGCAATCTCATTAGCCCCCCTTCTTGCGACACCTTCGTGCCATAAATAGCAGTATCCTTTCTTTTTCTTGACGTCAAATAGTGTAAAATTGTAGGTGGCTAATTTTCTCTTATAGTAGAAACTGTTTACATCTCCGCAGGGAGTCGACAGTACCGCTTGTAGGTCATAACAGTATACTTGCAGATTTTTATTTTCAATGTCTGTTGCTTTTTCCTGTCTGCTAAGTTCCTTTTCTCTAAGATGATCTTCAAATTTCTGTCTAATAAGTTTTTTACTTTCTTCACTCCCATTTTTGTAGTTTTCACACAAACTGCATTGGTCCTTTTTGGGGATGTGAAATCCTATGTTTGTTTCATTATTCAAAACTTGTGCATACACCCAATGTTTAGCATACTGTTTCTGTTTTTTAACGCAGTCTTGGACGTACAGTCTGTACATAATACTGATATTCAAACTTCCGTCTAAGTATTCTTTATTGGTCCGCGCTCGACAGTAATGAGAACTCACACGGGGAAAAGAATTTATATGCGTCCTAATATCGTCCTTTATATCCTCCCGTATTGCTTTATCACTTTTACGTTTTCCTCTTTGGTCTTTGTTTATGCCTCCTTGCACATTTCTTTTCTTAATTGTGGTAAAAATTATCCTATTGTTTATGGCTAAAGTATTTTTGAAGAAAGTTTTACATACTTGGATATGGCGTTCATCAATTGAAAATGTATATCTCACATTTTTTGAGCGATTGTTACCAGGTTTAGAAGCTCGATACTCAGGATTTATGTAATCAGACATACATTTATTCAGGAAAGACCTTTGCTGCTCAATATCACCCAATCTCCAGTAATAGTCAAATATATTCTTTCTTTCTTCTTCAGTAATCTTAGAGCGACATTTTAGTCTACATTTTTCTGAACAGGAATCTTTCATTTTTTTGGCAGCGACGTTTTTTCCCTTTGTACTAACATATTCTTGTCCAGTGTTTCTTCTCTTCTTCCGGGTATTTTTTCCCCAAGATTCGGGATTTCTCGTTCGTTTTCTCGTTAATTTTTTCTTTGGCTTATCGTTAGTATTGTTATCGGCTGGGTCTATCATTTCCACTTCACTTTCTACTATCGCATTTTCCATATTCATATCTTCATGATTTACCTCCCCTAAAATAGATTCCTCATCACTTTCAGATAACGTATCAGAAGGACAGTAATTTTTGTCTTTGATACTATCGTCACTATCAAAATCTGTATTAACAGTCGTGTTCAAATTTTCTTCTATTCCGTCTTCTTCTCCATACACATTATCATGTTTATTTTTATTTACATCTGTTTCAAAATTTTCTTCATTTACAACTTTGTCTTTTCTTTCATCCACATCATAATATATTATGTCTTGATTTAGTATGACAGGTGGTGAAGATGTCTCCTGAAAGAAATTTAATTTACTTTCATGGAGGAAATAAACTGTTAATAAAAATTATTTTATGTTTGTTTTAAATTTTGACAAAAAATCAAACAATTAAGACTAAGAATAAATTGTAAATGAGTAAATTAGTTCAACAATTTGATCAACTTTTATTGAAGAATTATACATTTTTTTGTTTTATTTTTAGGTTATGTCAGTATAATTGTTAAAAGCAGTAACTACTTACCACTATCGCATTGGCATTTTCATCACCACTTGAAATAGTTGCTAGCCTAGCTATATACATCGTTCTAGACTCATTAGGCAGTTTTTTTTGCACAGTTTTAGATAAATTTTCACTCATTTTAAATCACAGTTTGAGTCCAACTCTGTACTCTATAAAAGGTTGTTAAACTATTTCAGTTCAAGAAAGTAACAAGTAGAGCTGTTACTATATTACACTGAATTTTATGCAAAACAAAATCAACACTGTAACAACTTGAGTTGTTACACTTTAGATTTACAGAGTCAAACTAATTCTACACAGTAACTGGCGCCCTCTACTGGTTGTTTTTCAAAGTTTGAGTTGTTTCTCTATAGCATCGAGTAGATACAGTTCTACACTACCATTAGCCGTACATAACTAAAAATTTACATTTTTTTACTTGTTACGGTGTGGTTCTGAGGTATCGATATATATATATATATATATATATATATATATATATATATATATATATATATATATTCGCGCAACTTTGAATATCCAAACAGAAGAAAAATAAATTACAATATAGTTAAATTATATTAAAGACGAAAATTTAATACTTTTCACCCACCGTTGGTTAAATCCACTGATGAGGAGGCGGTTCTAGGTGGTCTAGTTGAGTTGATCTATTCTCCTTGTCGAGGCGAGGTTAGCATCAATGTTGAGTCTCGTCAACGAAATGGATGGTAAATGTCGCAATCTGTTTTCTCGAAAAGATGATCTCAGATCTTCTGTGAGTACAGCAGGATTATGTAAAAGAGCAATTGCAACGGGCACACAACAAGAACTTTTTCAGTAGTTCAAGGGTAAAGAAAACACGAAGAATGGAAAAATGTGTTTTATTGATACCCGATATTAAATGATGATGATGACAGAAATATATGAATGAAATCTTTACAACACGGTTAGAACGTGGAGAGAGAAAGATTAAGGAAAGAGCTGAACAGATTAGAGCTCTGGTTCGGAAATAACAAAATAAAGTTCTTCTTTATAATGGAGGAATGTGAAGGAACATAAGTATATAACTCCTTGATAATCGTTGAGAAGATGTTGATTGTTGTGGGAGTCGTTCCGGACTCGGAACTGTAAGAATTATATAGATTTTTATTATATAGATGAAAAATATTATCTTGTAGGAAAAAACAAAAATAATTAATAATAATTTACTTACGTGAAACAAACAGTTGATGTGTTTCACTTTTCTTAATAGTTTTATAGATGTAAAGTCAGATTTATTTTGAAATTACTTTTTTTGTTTTTTAGTGTCCATCACAATGTCAATACTTTGTATAAAAATGTTAAATATAACAAAGTTAGCTTTGTATGTATGTCAATTATACAGTAATGATAACCTGGAAGAAAGAAAATATAAGAGATAAATGGCAGAAAATATAACTGATACTTATCTTCCGATAATAGTCCAATATTTCTTCCAATACTGATAATGAATAAATAGGATGATCTGCATCGAGAATCTTCCATGACATCAATCTGTTAAAAATATTAGCATTAGTAACAGACTTACACCCCCTTACCAAAGTTGGTCTCGGTGATGGAGACTGACCAACTTTCCTTAAAGACAAGGAAGGCAAGTAGGAGTGTTCTAGATAGTTAATGTCATGGAAGTAACCCAGAATAATGAAAGTCTCCGAAATTAACCAGATAACATCTCACCTCTCTAACCTACAAAAGGACGGGAAGAAACTTAATCTTGATGATCCGTGTTGGTCACCTGTTCGAAAATGCGATTAAGCTCTTTCAGAGCAGTCTCTTTGGACACGCCCCTTTCCTTTGCGAACTTCCAATATCTAGCTACCTGTAATGTACCGAAGGTGGTATATTCTGACGATACAGTCCGACGATTGAAGTGGGGTTTTTATTAACCGTCGCCTTTTTCGAATTTCCCTTACCACTCTGCATCCTTTTTATCAAACCTCCGTAATCCTCTAACTTTGGATTTTGAGGTAGATGCAGTTGATTTTGTTGGAAGAGTTTGGGTTGGACGACTCTTCTTTGTTTTGGAAGTTGAACAATCCGTAGACGAACCCCTCTTTTTACTGTTTTTCCCTCCGTCACTTGGCTGTGGTGACTCGGAGGCAGTTGCAGGTTGTTCGCCCAAGCCCATGGAATTTACGAAAGTCCTAGAAAAATAGGTTTTCGCTTTACCTTTGGTTCGCTTAGGTAGAGTGGTATCGCCGCTGGTTGACTTGGACGGTACTCTAGTCGCCCTTGAATACCCGAAGGTCCGGGGACTGACTCTACTTCCTCAACAATCACTGAGGTCTTGGTAGTGGTTGTTGGGATGGTTGTTGTAGCTGGTCTGGTTTCTTGAGCTCTCCGTTGAAAATTGGTTAAACTCAAGAAAGCGAACATTTCTTCAAAGGTTGTTTCTGTGTAATGTAGACCATCATAACACAGATCCACGGCATCCAATCGGTCCGATCCTCCCATCCAGAATTTATGATGAGGGTTACTTTGACCTTTGCTGTTGTAATAGCGGTCAAAAACAGCCCTCATCGAAAAGGTCCGCTTCTTAAACCAAGGTTGTTCAGAACCTTGTGAATGCCAATGTTTGCCCGAACACCTCACGAGCATTAATGTTAAGATAGGCTCTTTGCAACTGGGGATGTTGTTCGAGTGAGGGTATAAGATAACTCCTACCTTTACGTTGCAAAAAGGTTTCATTGAAGGTGGCTATGTCCTTCATTATAGGAATGATCAAATATACCCTAACGGCAGGGTTATACCGTGTGGCAATTCTGGTTATGGCGTCCATCTGAACAGGAACAAAGGACAAATTACACGTGGGATTCCATGTAATGACTTGGATTGTTTTATCATTATCAGTTAGAGGCGTTTTCTTCCAAATGGAGCATGTCAAACCGAAAATATAAATCTTGATCCATGGGTCCATTTGTTTTAAGAAAACGTGTGAGTATTTGCCCTAAAATCAGTAAGTCAGCGCCGGGATGGCAAGATACGAATAGCTCAATATCGTATACCCGTTGCAACTGTTCCTTCATTTTGTCCAGCACTCCGGCTACAGAGTTTCCTATGACCAGTACTCTCTCAGTCGTTCTTCCCATGCTGAAAAAAATAAATATATGTAGTATATACAAAAATATTTTATACAATAATTTATACATATTTACAATCTTTATTTATTTAAATTAAAGAATATATAAATTCATGAATTCATTTTTAATTGAATTAAAAGTTTTGAATTTTATATCATTTCACAACTATTACAACTATTTTCAATATTACATAATATAATAGAATAGAATAGTAGGAAAGAAGTGAATGTGATAAAATGCTTGTCATTGTTGAAATGTATGTTATAATGATTGTACATGTTGTTTATTGTGTTTTATGAATTATATTTCATTCTTTTGATATTTTATTTATATATTCTTCACAATTTGCACTATATTATTCACTATTATCACTTTACGCGGCGCACATCGTTCAATTAGAACTTAACTTTTGTGACGTCGTCGATATTCCAATGGATGTTCCATTACGTAATCATGTGATGGGGCGTCTCCATGTGATCGTAGTCGTCGTGGAGAAGGCTCTTGTTTTTCTGAATCCATCCCCTTGATGGTGATGTTCATCTGACGTTCTTCCTCCATTGACGATACTTCTACATGTCCTTGTAGTTCCATATAGTTTTCCTCAATATAGAACTCCTTCGGATCAAATCCTTCAAAAGAATCGGCCGTTTTATCATTGAATTCATCGCTGAAATTCAGTTGATAATAACTATCAGGTTCTTCCATTATAGGGGAAAGAGCCTTAGGCACAAATCCTTCAAATGAATCCTGATCTACCGAATAATCTAATGGACAAAATCCTTCAAATGATTCATTTATTGTTGAGTTGAACAGATCTTCTTCTTCCTCCTCTTCTTCCGGAGGTATTGTTAGATCTGTTTGTGTAAATCTTGTAGTATTTTTGTCAGTTATTTTAGATATATCGGCCGACTCGTTCAATTCGGAGTTAATCCGAGAATCTGTATCTTGCTCTTAAAGTTTTGTCAAAAGATTCTTGTAAAACTCTAAATGAGTCAGACAAGAAGGTCGAATAATCATTATCGATCAGTCTAAATATCTCTTGTTGAGCTTCTATTTGCCGCTTCTTCAACTCCTCCAACAAGTGATGATCCTCTTCAGCAAGTTGATATGAAAAATCGTCATCCTCGTCACTGTCCTCCTCAGGTAAAACCGTTGGAGTCGGCGGTAATGATTCTTCATCTGATATCTCCCCCTGTTCTTCGTTGATTTCCGCATGATTCTGTTGATAATCTTCATCCTGTTGTGTAAGTTGATTCTGTAGATGTTGGCGGAAATAAGGATTTCGTAAGAGATATCTGGGAACATCAATCCATTTTCGGAGCTGTGAGAAGTGAGCCTGTATGACACCTTCCCTTTCATCGACTGGGTACTTGGCTATATCGTATGCGAGTGTTGAGTCGTATACTTTAGTAATCACGTACGGTCCCTTAAATCTAGGTTTAAACTTGTTCGTTACAAGATTTCCTTGAAATATAGATTTGTACGCAACTTTATCACCAATGTTAAGTGGTGAAAATCTTTCAGCAGGTGACTTCCAATATTGTCGTAAACAAGGATTTCTTCTTGCACACGAATGTTGTTGTTGCACTAAGAAGTCACTGGGAGTTGACTTGATTGCTGAATGCCAAGTGTTATTGTAGTTTACAACTACTTGCGGTAGTTGCAAATCCCAATCAGTTGGGTTTTGTTGAATCATCATTCGCAAAGTCTGTAGTATGGTTCGATTTACTCGTTCCGTAACTCCATTCGTTTGTGGTCCGATGACTAGATGCCAATACGTGCTCAATGGCAAACGCTTCCAATACTTCCTTAAAAAGTACAGAAGTAAACTCAGTTCCTTGATCAGAAAGAAGTTTCTGCGGGATCCGCGGCAAAAACGGAATAAGTTTAAACTTCATCGTTGTGCTGACGGTTTTCGCAGATTTATCTTTCATAGGTATGGACAAAGAGATACTTAGTGAAATGATCAATTGCTACAAGAGCATAAGAGTGGTTTCGAAAAGTTCGCGGCAATTGTAACAAATCAACTGCTAACAATTCGAACGGATAAGACGTTGTTATTTTAATAACTGGCGGAATAATCACCGTAGGATTATTTTTGTTAAGTTGACATGTCATACAAGACTTACAAATGTCACTAGCTACATTAGCAAGTTTTGGATGCCATAGGTCTTCTCTCACCAATGCAATAAGTTTCGGTGTTCCTAAATGTCCATTCTGTAAATGTAGATCCAATACTAACCGAATTAGAAGAGGCATGGATATTACCATTCGCGGATTGTTATCATTTTGGATGAAGATTAAATCTCCAAACAAGAAAAGATGTTGTTGATATGGACGAAATATTTCTAATCCATGTTCACGAAAAGTTATGCTTTCGTATGGATCCAATGCTTTTCTCAATTTACGAAGAACATTGTCCTTGAAATTGTTCTTGAAGTATTACCTCTTCATCAGCGCTAAATAATTCATCAAGTTCGTCGATGGTTAAGTGACAAATGTTAACGATATTTATTCTGACGCTTTTCTTTTTGCATGGTTCAAGATAGTTAAAATGTATACCGGATACATTTTGTAAGTTACAGACATCACCAGGAGTTCCATAAGTTAAAGGATTGTTGTCATTGTAGAA
>SEYY01016092.1:0-2500 GCA_009176605.1 Armadillidium nasatum
TTTGCGTAATTTATAAGTCATAGAAGTGGTGGAGTGATCAAGAAAAGGGAAACTAAAGTACATCTTTTTCCTATGAGCAGAAGAAACCGGAAATGGAGGATGGTATTTGAGAGATAGAAACAGAGAGATGTATTTGGAAATCATGTGCAAAGGATAATTATGAGTACGAAAAAGATTTTGAAGAAAATTGAATTCTGTATGTAAATTGACATAGGAAGAAGAAACATTGTAAGCCCTGTGTAAGTAGGTTAAAATGGTGTTGATTTTGTATCGAAGAGGGGAAGAGCTGTAAAAGTTGGTGATTGTAGGGGAGAAGGCAGGCTTCCGAAAGACAGAAGGTGGTAAATGATCCATGAGTTTTGGTGACTAAGACATCAAGAAAGGGAAGAGTGTTGTGTTGTTCATGTTCAATCGTATAATGTATATTAGGATGTAGAGTGTTTATGTGAGAGAGAAAATTTAATGCATGATTAGTGGTAGGGAACAGACAGAATATATCATCAACATATCTAGCATAGAAAGTAGGAGGAGGTACAGTAAAAGAAGGTAGGAGATAAGAAGATTCCAAGTGGGAGATGAAAAAATCAGCTAAGATAGGACCCAAGGGAGAGCCCATGGCAACGCCATCCTTCTGTTGAAATATTGTATCATTAAATAAGAAAAACGTATCTGTGGTAGCTAAATTGAGTAAGAGAGTAAAAGTGTCCTTATCAAGATTGTGAAAGTGTGTATTATTCTGAAAAATGTGCTGAATGAGAAGATCAACGGTTAATTGAAGAGGAATGTTAGTAAAAAGAGATTGGATGTCAAGAGAACACATAATAGAATTATGAGGGGAAATTGATTGCAATTGAGAGACAAATTTATGTGAATTAAGAACAGAAGAAGGGGATTTGAAAGAGGTTTTGATTATAAGAGCTAAGTACTTGGCTAAGTGATAATTGTGCATATTGTAAGAAGCTAAAATAGGCCTGATGGGACAATTAGGTTTGTGGGTCTTGGGGGATCCATACATAGTGCCAAGGGATGATCCAGTTGGGAAGACACGGTTGTAGATATTATCATCAATTTTTTGGCGTGATTTTAAAGAGCGTAGGTTGCGGGCGAGTTTGTCTTCTAATTGGCAAATTAATTTATGCATGGGCATATCTATTGTAGAAAATTTAGTTGTATCCTGTAGAATATGGAGCATCTTTTGATTGTAATCATCCTTGTTTAGGATAACGACGCCTCTGCCTTTGTCTGGGGAGCAGATAATTAAATCATTCCTTGATTTTAGATTTTTCAAAATTTCAATATCACGAGGAGTGATAAAAGGGTGAGAGAAAGCATTGCGTGATGAGTTGAAACCATCCAAGGCCAATCTTTTGATTTTAGTACAGATATCATTAAAGTTAGATTTGAAAATAGGTTCTGTTTTTAGAGTCGCAGTCAATCTTTCAAAGGATAAAAAATATTTAAAAAAGTTGTATTTGGATTGAGGCAAAACGAAGTCCAGACCCAATGATAAAAGTTTACTCTCCCTGCTGGAAAGAGTATAGCTCGAAAAGTTTTTGATCATTAGATCGGGGTTACAAAATGATGGTGGCGATATGTTGAGACGTCGCAATTTAGCATCATGTCCACTTGAAACCTGGGTATGTAATTTATTAACATTGGCATTGATTATAGTCTTAACGGTTATGAAAGTCCAGGAAAGAAAGTTCATTACTGATTTGCAATTCAAAGCTCTTAACTAAGGAAGTATTTTTGAGCATTTTTGGCATTTTTGAGCACCGAGGTCTTTCCTTTCGTACCTCTCTTCCACTAACTACTCCCTCTCACTCTAACATACGTCTACATACACAGTCATGTAACACATTTCCTCTTCCTCAACATTTTTCAATCCTTGATTCTAATAAAGACCCTTTTTCACTCCATATCCTTGAATCCATTTATATTTTTAAATATAAGCCTGTTCTTAACAACAACATGCAATCAGTTCCATTACATATACTCCAACCTTAGTTTCACTCATGTTATGGTTATGTACTCTTCACCTCTTCTTTGTTTTTACATTGACTTGGGACGCTTTTTTCTGCCCCCTTCCCCCCTCCCTCCTTTTGCTAAATTTTGAACTACCAACTGTTCACAATTCCATTGAGGTGCCTTATATTATATATTATAAATATTTTATAATTTTTACTGTATTTGTATTTATATATATTTATAATTTTTTTTTTTTTTTTTTTGTATTATGTATTATTATATTGTATTTATTTATATTATGTTATTCTCTTTCTATTTAACAACCAACTACATTATCAATAAATTTCATCTAGATGTTCACTAATTTCTATTCAGTTTTGCTTATTTACTTGAATTATGTTGTTTAATTTTATTTTTTATTTATGCTTGTGTTATGTGTTATTATTTTTTGTTATTTTTTATTTTTTTTTTTTATTTTTATTTTTTATAAATTTAGTAATTCGAACATTTCATATTTACTGTTTTTGTTTCT
>SEYY01016092.1:7500-11759 GCA_009176605.1 Armadillidium nasatum
ATTAAATATAATATTTGTTTTATGCAAATAAGTTCTGAACTGAGCTCTGATTTAATAATGAAAAATGTTCACGTACGAACGAATGAACCGTACATTGAAACTTCAATTTCTCTCCTCGTTTTGTTTTTTTTTTTCATTTAAGGAATGCGGTTTTTTATTATTTAAAATATAAAATTCTTTCACTTGAAAAATAGTCGTTCCATGCAGAGAAGCGTAGTGACAAATTTAAATTTAATGGGTCGATGCTGAAATATTTGAACAAGCACTTACTTGATTAATATCTCTGAGAATTTTATTTTTATTATTGATTTTGGTACTCATTTATTTATATGTTAGTAGAAGCTTCCTTTTTGTTCCTACGCGCAAATAGAGCACAGGAGGAAGGAAAATTATGTATTTATATATATATATATATATATATGTAATATATATATACCTATATATATATATAACTATTATATATATATATATATTATATATATATATATATATATATATATATATATAAATATATATATATATATATATTATATATATATATATATATATTATATATATTATTATATATATATATATATATATATTATATATATGTATTATATTCATATATATATATATATATATATATATATATATATATATATATTATATATATATATAATTATCATATATATATATATTTATATATATATATCCGATATGATAGATGATAGATAGATAGAAAGATAGCTTTTAATTCTTTATTTTGTAGACATAGTACTAACATGGTTAAAAACTAAATAAAATTACAATAAAAAACAAATTTACCTAAGAGGATTTCTCTACTGCATAAAACTTTATCCTTAAAGCATCCAAATGTTCCGAAATATCTCTGAACCCATAACACAATAAAGGGGGTTGCGATTTTCAACAAAAAAAATTTATCCGATTCTCCTGAAAATTTTCAGTATATAGCTTTTTCCCTACGAAATTGTCGATTCCTAACGTTTTTACGAAAGATTAATGTTTAGCAGTTATGGAATGTTTATGAAAATTAAATTACGGTGAAGCCACATAAAACATTTTTTAGTCTGATTTTGGAGTATGTTCCTCATTATATTGGCACAAAAACTTCTAATAGACTTTTTCTCCCAGAGTTACACAAAAAAAACAGTATTAGCCCAAGACTGGCCCACTATCGAAAGAAATTATTTTTTGAAAAAAAAAATGAAATTTTGAGGAAAAATTTTTTAAAAAAAGTATAATTACTACGTAAATAAATTTGGCATACTTATAGAGAGTGTTGGGGCTACAAATTTCTTTAAATTTATTCGATCTGATTTGTTTGTTCCGAGATATGATCTCAAAAAAGGTCAATTTTTAGAAAATTTAAAAGTTTGAGAGGCTATACCTTCCTTCAAAATATTAGCATTTAATAATGCTCTAAATAAAAGTTGTAGACCCATCTCTTCTCGAAACAATTTCCAAAAATATCAAAAATGCTCGCATGAAATTTCTTTTAAATAATTTTTTTCTCCGAAAAAGTAAAAAAATTTCAAAAAAAATTCGACTGATAATACCTTTTTTCCTGGACGTGATATCAAAAATCTGTTGCGACGAATGCAAGAGATTGGGGCTAAGATTGTTCAGGCAAATTTTCACCTCATGTGGAAAAAATTTTCCCCGCTATATTATTTTTTTTTTTTGATCACTATACTATGAAACCGTTATACTCAAAAAACGCTAAAATGGAGCTTTTTGAAGAAAAAAGCTATATACACTGAAAATTTCAGCTCAATCGTCAAAAATAAAAAATTTTGAAAATTCGAAATCTCCGCTTAAATATTCTTTCAATATCCCTAACTAGTTCACCCTTTAAAAATGCTTCTTTATTTTTTTCAATAAATATGCAAGGTTTAAAAAGTAACCTAAACGTTGTACAAATTTTAAGGTAATTAATATAATGTTTAAACATAAAAATACCAATTTGATTACATATAAATGATTACTCATTCTACTTGAAATTACATATTTTTTTAAAGCTTTATGTAACCTATAGCAAACTGATTTAAAATCTGGCTACTGTTTTCTAAATTTATCCACAATCTGCTCCATAAAAAAGAGTACAATAAGATTTAATCAGGTACAACAAAACCTCCCAACTTAAGGAATTAAATCTTCTTAAAATTACATTAAATTTTAAAATATTTATTTCTTATCTTTATATCTGGTTTTTCTTCAAATATCTATTTATAATAAACCTAAATATTTGGTTTCAAATTACATGTTTCGCATACCGTTAGGCAAAACAAACTTACATCTCTCCTAAAATTGCACTTTCTTTTACAAAAATTCATTGTTACACTTTCTCATAGTAATCCTCAAACATGCCTTGTTATTATTTTTTCACATTGTTAGCAAAATTTGTAATCCGGCAATTATGGTGACAGAAGCACCAGGTCATCTGCATACTGATAATGTTAGAAACATAAAGCCAAATTTTGTTCCCACTTTACACTCGAAATTTTATTCAACTAATTCATTAATATGTACAAAAAAACTAGAGGAGATAATATCCCTCCTTGTCTCACTCCATTTCTAATTTGCCAAATTCTGAAAAACCATTCTTATATTTTATACAAGCCGATTGATTTCATAATCCCAACTATAATATTCACAAGAAAATTCGAAATTTATATCTATCAGTTTTTTAAATAAGATCTTATGATTTACTTTATCGAAAGCTTTTGTCAAAACCAAAAAAGCTGCATGGACCATTGAACCTTTATTTATGTATCTTGCAATTGTTTCTTTCAATGTAACGGCAGCAGTTGTTGTCGAATACTTTGGCCTAAAACCATGCTGCCTGTCATTAATGATCACATAGTCCTTTAATATATTAGATAGATAGATAGATAGATAGACATAAATATATAAATTATATATATTATTATATATTTATTTTAATAAAATTTTTTATAATTTTATATATTTATATTATATATATATATACTATATATTATATAATTATATATAAAAATAGTAACTATAATGTTAATAGTAGTAATAATAATGATTTTATTAATGATAATAACAATGATAATGGTAAATAGAATAGAAAAAAATAATAATAATAAATTATATATATTATTAAAAAAAATTGTTCAAGGAAAGAATTTTACCGATTTTTTTAAAAGAATAATAATAAATAATAATAATAATATAATAATAATAGATAATAATAATAAATATAATCCTCATACATCAAGGAAAAATAATTTTAAAATAGTCTTAATAGGAGAATATGTAACTTTTCAAAGATGTAATGTTTATCCCGTTCAGTTCTTTTCCTGCATAATCAAAAGGAAAATAATTTTAAAATAGTCTTAATAGGAGAATATGTAACTTTTCAAAGATGTAATGTTTATCCCGTTCAGTTCTTTTCATATAAGGAAAATTAATTACCCTTTGTATTCACTAAAATGGATTTCAGTCATTTTAAATTTTTAATATAAAATTAAAATAGTTTTTATTGTTATAATAAAAAAAATCATTATTATTATTATTATTATTGCAAAACCGTGTCTTTCATTCTAATGAGCGATTAAAAATCTTAAATATCTTTTAATAAATATTGAAGTTAATGGGAAAATGACTTGTTTTTAATCAGTGTTAAGATTTCTATCAAATAACTAATTTTATTTTATATTTTAATTACCCTTGGTGGAAAAGTAAAACTCCTACATAAATCCTCCAGGAATGGAGTAGGTAATTTCATTTGTATTTTAAAGAGAGACATGATTCGATTCATGAGATTAAAAGTGTAAAACTCAATGGAAGGCTTTAAAAGTTAAAAGCATAAAGAGTTTTTACGCAGAGAAAGAAATGATTATTAAAACACTGCCACCTCGAATAATTGTTTAAATGAAATGATAACTTTATATGGCTTTAAATGGTATCTTCGTATGAGTCAGTTTTGACTAGGTAAATTATTTTATGTAATAAAGAAAAATATTATTAGGCATAGCTTAATTAATAAAAAAGAAGAGATATAATCTTACTGATTCTGTGATTAAATATGTGAAAAGTGAAATAAATGTATTGCAAAAGTTTCCTCGAGAAAATTATATCTTAAATTTTGATAAAACATAAACTCATAATAGTTGTGTTCTAGAAAAATCACAGTTTTTTAATTCAATATATTCAGAAGCATAATGAGACGAAGATAAAATTACTTTCAATTCTTCTTCTTCTTCTCATCTTCTTCTTCTTCTTCTTCT
>SEYY01016093.1:7500-12500 GCA_009176605.1 Armadillidium nasatum
ACCCCTTTTCAGAGTAATGTACAACTATTTATAAATATTGTATCTTGTAGAGTAGGTCCTACTGAAACAATGTATATATAACCTGTAATTATACCTCTGAATAAAAATTTTGGAATTTGGAATTTGGAATATATATATTTATATATATATATATATATATATATATATATATATATATATATATATATATATATATATATATATATATATATATATATATATATATATATATATATATATATAATATATAACCGACCGGGGCCCCTGCCCCGACCCCTGCTAAAAATCAGGGAAAACCGTGGTTGGCCAGCCGGGGTTAAAGTGGCAAGTTGTACTTGAGGGAACAATTAAATTTCAAATTTTTTTTTTTTTAATTTTCAGCCGACTCTCCTGAAATTTTCAGTGTAAATAGCTTTTTTTCCGGTTTAAAAAAGTCCATTTCTAGCGCTTTTCTGAGTCTATAACTGATAAAAAGTTTTTTTTCCTTTTTGAAAATTTTACCCTTTTCAAATGAATTTCGTGGCCAAAACACTTTTCTGAATGACTTAAAATTTGGATTTTATATTCAGAATTCTATTGGCAACAAAAACTTGTAACAGACATTTGTTTCCAGAGTTTTAGAAAAAATGCTATAAGCCCAAAACTGAACAACTATCGAAAAAAAATTTTTTTTGAAATAAAAATCCACCTTTTCGGTCAAAAAAAATTAAAACAAAACTACTATAACATTCCTTATTTTTTGTGGGTGCATAGAGGAGGGATGGGGTTACAAATTCTTCTCTATACTTTATTCGATGCGATTCGTTGGTTTTGAGATATAGCCTCTCAAAATAGGTCAATTTTTTCCAAATTTCAAAAATTTCCAAAGTTTGAGAGGCTATATGTAGCTTCAAACAAAAAGCATTTAATAATGCACTAAATAAAGATTGAAGCCCTGTCCCTCCTCTAAACGAATATCCAAAAAATAAAGAAATTAGTAGGTAGCGTTTTTTTTTAAAAAAAAAATTTCCTCCGGAAGGGTACGATATTTACAAAAAAAAAATTCAAGTTCTTATAGTTTTTTTCCTAGATGTGATATCAAAAATCTGTGCTCATTGGTTTGACCCCGCTATTCATTTTTTCCAACTTTGGGTCTAAATAACTTTCAAACCGTTATAGACTCAGAAAAATGCTCTAAATCAACTCAGAACTTTGAGAAAAAATGCGTATACCCTGAAAATTTCAGCTCAATCAGTCAAATAAAAAAAAAAATTCAAATAAAACATAAGAAAATTAAGATTTTTCTTCCTACTTTTTTAAAATTTTCTCTTTTTTTCTGTTTCTTTCGACCGCTCCTTTTCTGCTAGTGAATGTTCATTTTTGTGTATTGATTTTAGATGCCCCATAAAGATTTGGTTGAAATTTTTTTACTTGTAGCACTCAGAGGTTCTCTTCCAATTTCCTGACTGCAGATGTTACAGTTAGCTATTTCTAGCCTATCCTGAAACATTGTAAAGTACTTCCATACTGATGAAACTTATCTCTTAACCATATTGATTGAAAGTATAAACAAAATAATACTTTTAAAATAATGTAGCTAAATGATAAAAGTGTGATACATAGCAATAAAATAACAATGATATGTATAATTATAGGTTATATTAATAATTTTATATCTTACATTTTTTCAAACTTTACCTTAGGGTCTTATGTGTAAGCTGTTGAATAACTATTATGAATGAAATTTTTTATTTTTTATATATTAATTTTTGTTTTTTTTTTTTTTTTTTTTTTTTTTTTTTTTTTTTTTTTTTTTTTTTTTTTTTCGGAGAAAATGCATATAATCATTAATTTAAGTGAATGTTGGCTATTCTAGGCCTTTCTTATAATTAAATAAACCTCAATTAAACTTATATTTAATTTTTTTTTAGCCAAAAATTTCAGTGCTTTTGACCTCTTTACAATTTTTTGGCAACCCCGGCCCCGGCAAATTTCCAGCCTCGGTCGGTCCCTATATATATATATATATATATATATATATATATATATATATATATATATATATATATATATATATATATATATATATATATATATATATATATATATATATATATATATATATATATATATATATATGTATATATATATACTAATATTCATCTAATATTATTTTATTACTACTACTGTCATTATTGCTATAATTATTATTATATAAATTATTATTATTATTATTTTTATTTATAATTATTATGAAATTACTATTATTATTATTATATATATATATATATATATATATATATATATATATATATATATATATATATATATATATATATATATATATATATATATATATATATATATATATATATATATATCATCTAAATATTGCTATAATTATTACTATTACTATTATTGTAATTTTTATTGTTATGTTTAATATTATCTTTACATTTAATTTTGATATTACTATTAATACTTTCAAATGTAAATTAGCTTTGAAATCTGTATAAAAGCCTCATTGCCGTTGTTAATTCAAACCTTATTATCATCATCATTATTATTATTATAGTTGATAATAGTATTAGTACTTCCTTACCACAATTAATATGATTATTATTATAATACTTCGATCATTATCGTACTTGCGAATATCTTCTTGCTCCCATCACTATTACTTATATTATTGATCTTACTATTATTGATATTAAAATCAATAATGTTATTACTATTTTCATTATTATTAATTTTATAAGATAATTTTATTAATTAGCATGATCTTTATCCCCCATTTTGTTATAATAATTTTGTTATATGGAGCATATTAGTATTTACTTTTAATAATAAAATTAAATAACTTATTTAAGCTAGTAAACCTTGGGACTCAATGGAAACCACACTGTGTCCACTTAGAAGTCCCTTTTCTGAGAACTGTACAGTCACTTCATTACTATTACCATTGTTGTTATTATTGTTTTATTGCGTTATTAATATTAGTATTAGTATAGTTAGTAGCATAGTACCTATTACATATTATTTAAACTACAGTGTACATTCAATGAATAAAATATTTTGAATTTGAATTTGAATTTGAATTATTATTATTATTATTATTTTTAAAATTTTAATTTTAATTTTTTTATAATTATCGTTATTATTATTATTATTATTATTATTATTATTATTATTATTATTATTATTATTATTACTGTTTTTATGATTTTGATATTACAATATCGTACTTATTCGTATAGAGCTGTTAAAAAGTGATTTTTGTTGAAACAACTGACCTCTGATCTTTCTTCTTTCTAACCGAACACAGAAAACCAGTTTCTTTTCAATTCTTTGAAAAATAAATGTCTACCTTATTTATTCGATTTATTCTCCCAATCAACTGCGCCATCATCTTCAAAGCCACAAAATTAATTTCCTCTGTTATTAACAAAACTTGATATTTAAATTTCCCGAAATCTTTATTTAAAGGCTCTTAATGTTTTCTTATAATTCATGTTTGAAAGGAAGTAGATGTTCTGTTCTTCGTCACATCACCCAAATCTTGTTTTTTTATTCTGTTACTTTTCTTTGTTTGGCGTGTGCTTCTCAAAACAAGGTTGATTCCATTAATGAAGGTGTCGATTGCAGTTCGTCTTATCAGCTCTCTATCTCTCATTGACTATTTACAATTTCTCTCTCTCTATCAATCGACCTGTTGAATAACTATCGGTATTTGAAATAAGAATGAGTGATTCGTTTTTCCAAAAAATCTCATTTTTTTGTCCATCTCTCTTTTACAAGACCTAAAACAACTCTGCTTATGCTTCGATTTATTCGATTTATAATTTCAGCAAAGTCAAACAAAAATGCACGTGAAATTACCGATAATCTTCCTTTGAGCAATAACACAATATCCAGACTCATATTTGGTTATACATCTGAAGATGTAGAAAACTAACAAATTGCTCAATTACGAGTGAAACAATTTGTAATGCAACTTGATGATTTAACTTTGATGGTTAATGATGAATTTTTATTCTCATTTATAAGATATATAAATGATATTTTTGCAAGATTCATCAAAACAAATAGTATGAAACAATATTTTCTTATTTTAGAGAAAAAATATTCAACTAGGAAATATAATTTGCTTGTGCTACTGATGGCGCTCCTTCCATGGTAAGTACGTACAAAGGGTTTTTCACTCATTTAAAAAAGTGAATTGCCGAAAGTATTTTGCGTACATTGGGTGATTCACCATGAACATCTGGTGGCAAAGAGATTGAGTGAACATCTTCGTGAAGCCTCATTTCTTGTTTTAAAAGCTGTCAACCTCATTAAGGCTAATGCTCTTCAAGATCGTCTCTTTAGCAAATTTTGAAATGAAAATGAAGAAGGATTTGGTAGTCCTATGCTGCACACAGAGGTGAGATGGTTATCTAAAGGTAATTGTTTTCGTCGCTTCGTACTCTTTTGGGACAGTACTGTATCATTTCTAAACGAAAAGGAGATTGGAAAACAGTTGGCTGCCATGAAAACAGAAATATTTTACTTCTCAGATGTGTTTGAAAAACTGAATTCTCTTAATAAGCTGCTGCAGGGACATACTTGTGATTTAATGTCTAGCAAAGAAGCTATTAATGCATTCTTAGGAAAAATCAAATTGTACAGTCTTAATATTTCACGCCTTGTGTTTGACCAGTTTCAAAACCTTACTTCAGTTAGCAGTGATGAAAATGATGATGATTGTGTTGAATATGCTGATCATTTTAAAAATATTCATGTAGACATGAAGATTTAGTTCAAGAACCTACTAGAACTTAACATCCCAGATTGGGTGCTGATTCCATTTGAGGTTAATGTTGCTGATGTTGAAATTGATTAACAAGAGGAACTTGTTGATTTCCGTTCTGATGAGACAATTCGAAGTCTATTCAAAAAGGAAAGCATAATTTATGAAGGAATAGGGATTTTGCATGTGAATATCCGCTTTTATGGGAGAATACTATAACGTATGACATTGT
>SEYY01016093.1:17500-22411 GCA_009176605.1 Armadillidium nasatum
GAAAAGATTAATTACATGGTGAAAAAAAAAAGTGGGAATCTCGTTATGATTCTTGTCAAGATTTTAAAGTTAATTTTGCATTCATAAGATTTATTCTTGTTTTGTAGATGTTTCTCTTATATATATATATATATATATATATATATATATATATATATATATATATATATATATATATATATATATATATATATATATATATATATATATATATATATATATATATATATATATATATATATATATATATATATATATATATATATATATATATATATATATATATATATATATATATATATATATATATATATATATATATATATATATATATATATATATATATATATATATATATATATATATATATATATATATATATATATATATATATATATATATATATATATATATATATATATATATATATATATATATATATAAATATATATATATTTATATGTATAGCGTTCGATTATTGAGAACTCTGCAATTGTACATAATATAAAGTGATAGCTAACGCTGCTCTTTAAACATTTATTAATCATTTATATTATTATGATGTAGAATTTCATTTGCTTTGCTTGATTTGACAATAGAATTTGTCAGAATAATAGAATAAAAATGGCTGTGAAAATTATTTTATTTGAGAATGAAAAATGTGATGGTATTTATGAAGACCTTTTATTGAAAGATTATTTTGCTAAATTTCTGAAAGATAATCACAGCTAAATTATAATGAAGCTATTAAGTAAATATTTACCAAGTTTATTTACAAGATTTCAGGAAAATTTTAAACAATGAATTCCAAAAAATGGAAAGATTAAGAAAATTACAGGAATGAAAATTACATAAATAGGGAAATTATAAGTTAATAAGGATTCAGCCGAAAGGGGAATAAAATTATTCAAGAATATAATAATAAAACATTAATAGATGATATGACCAAAAGAAATATAAATTAAAGATAATATTTTTAATTTCTTTAATATAATACCGTTTTGATAATTATTAAAATTTTAAAATGTTATTTAATTGCTAAAAGTTATTGAAGAATATTCTTGAAAACAATTTAAGATTCGCTCTGGAAATCTTTTAATAAATAACTTTTCGAAATGTTCTTAATAAATAATTAATAAATATTAAATTAATATTAAGAATTTTATATAGATTTCACCAAATTTTTACAAAATGCTGCATGTGTTAACAATCTTTGTCGCTACGCCCACAAAAAAAAAAATCTATTACAATACGAAAAACAATCCTTCCTGAAGTGCCGTGCTTAATTTGAAAGAATTCGCATCAAGGTGAGGTGACGGTGTGACGTCCCGGCTGACAGCTTTGGCGTTCAACGTGTTTTAATAATGTTTAATCAAGCTGAAATTTGGCATGCCTTACTGATTGATATAAGGATAGAACCAAATTGTAACGCGGCCCTTATCAAAATTCAAACCGTCAAAAAATAAGTAGCACCAAAATATACGAGAATATATACATATATTAGTATGAAATGAAAAGTATTTATGTGCGTGTAAGTAAGAGGGCGTGAGTAAATTAATTGGATCATAATCTTTTATTAACCCGCCACTCAACGTAAACATTTACAGGTATTAAAAAAACAAATTATTTTTAATTTACACGCAAATTTTCATTCACTATTCATTCCGTAAATGAAAAAGAGAGAAAAAGTAACGTCGAATTTGTCCTAGATTTAAGTGATCAATGGGAAAAGGGACTTTAATTAATATTCTTTCATCTTATGGATGAGAGACACGCTCTTGTTTTCTGTCTTGAAGAAACAAATCATGTCTAAGAGATATTTCTTTCCAATTTAAGCCTTAAGGGAATGCTTGTGTTAAATAAAGAACTAGAGTTCTTTTTTATTTGTTAAAAATCGTTTGCATGAATAATTATATTTTTTCTTTTTTTTTTCTCAATTTCGCTTCTTTATATATATATATATATATATATATATATATATATATATATATATATATATATATATATATATATATATATATATATATATATATATATATATATATATATATATATATATCATGTAAATATCCAATCTCTATTCACTAATATCCCCACCTCTGATGCCATTGATATCTTACTTAACTACATTTATAACACTCAATCTACTTTTTTAAATTTTTGCAAATCTGAATTCAAAGAAATCTAAACTCTAGCCACCTCTGACACTTACTTCTTTTTCAATCAAAAACATTACTGTCAATCCAACTCTCTAGCGATGGGATCACCCCTCAGCGCTATATTTGCCAATTCCTACCTTAAGCACTATGAATCTATATTGGCTTTCACAAGCCCCCGCTAATATCAAACCTGCTTACTACAAAAGATACCTGGACGATACATTTCTCCTTTTCTCACACAAACACCAAGCCCTTCCTTTCCTTAAATTTCTGAATCGACAACTCCCCAATTAAATTAAATTTAATTCACCAAAGAGGAAGAATCTGAAAATAGACTGCTTTTCCTAGATATTCTCATCAATAAAAACTTTACTAATTATAACTTAAGCATTTATCATAAACTTAATTTTACTAATTTTTCACAAAATGTCTTCAGTCATGTTCCGTTTCGTTACAAATGCAATAGTATTAAAACTTTAATCTACAGAGCCTTTCATCTATCTTCGAACTACCATAAACTCCATGCAGAATTTAAATTTTTGGTTAAATTTTTCAACTCTAATCTGTACCTTTCCTCTCTAATCTACACACTAATAAAAAGATTACTTATATTTATATTTTACCCTAACATTCAACCATTAACAGTCCCAAAACTCCCCTTCTTCATTAAACTATCTTTTTATGATCATTCATGTCTTAAACTTAAAAACACTCTTCAAAAAGTCCTACAAACGCACTAACCTCATACAAAATTTCATTTCATTTTTACACCCAATAGATTAATAGGTTCTTTTCTCAATCATAAAGAACCTCTGTCAACACACCTACACTCTTCTGTTGTTTATAAACATATTTGTGGTGCCTGTAACGACTCCTATGTTGGTAGCACCCAGCGCCAACTCGCCCTTAGAACAGAAAAACATAGGGGTCGTTCGGCACGAACGGGTAATCTTTTCACTTCTCCTAACCCCTCCAGCATTAGAAATCATAGCCATAGTAAAAACCACCCTATGGACCATAATCATTTCTCCATTATCACACAAACCAACCAACTACTCGACTTAAAAATATTAGAATCCATTCAAATTTTCTGTCTCAATCCGTCACTTAACAATGAAAGCGATCCTTTCCAGTTGCTCTTATTCTAAAAGTGTGTTGATCCTGTTCTGGATAAAAAAAAAATGCTCTTTGTTATTAATTTATTATTTATATTTTGCAACATAATTTACCATCGAAGATTTATATAATATTAAATAACTTTAAAAGTTTGATGATGGGAAATAGAAGATTCCCGAAATGTCGTTTAATATAAGTGTTTGGAATTAAATAAAACAACTATTTTTATTTAAGAATTTTATTTATCTCCATTATTACTAGCTTTTGTGTTGCTTTATATATATATATATATATATATATATATATATATATATATATATATATATATATATATATATATATATATATATATATATATATATATATATATATATATATATATATATATATATATATATATATATATATATATATATATATATATATATATATATATATATATATATATATATATATATATATATATATATATATATATATATATATATATATATATATATATATATATATATATATATATATATATATATATATATATATATATATATATATATATATATATATATATATATATATATATATATATATATATATATGTATATATATATATATATATTATATATATATATATATATATATATATATATATATATATATATATATATATATATATATATATATATATATATATATATATATATATATATATATATATATATATATATATATATATATATATATATATATATATATATATATATATATATATATATATATATATATATATATATATATATATATATATATATATATATATATATATATATATATATATATATATATATATGGGTTTCACTGTTAATGGCTCCTGAGGGGAAAATGAAAGGAAACGAAGGTGCTTATATGTGGTAGTGTATTCAATAATATTTTTCAAAACTAAAACCAGTGAATGATGCAAGATCATTCATTACGTTTATAGCATTTTGATAAGTAAACCCATATAAAAGATTATTATTACCTAATCTTATATATAATAGAGGCTTGTTTTAATCTGTGTATGTGGAATTAGGGAACTGGGAAGGTCACAATAAAAGTAAAATCATGTACGAGTTTATGAAGAAACTCTTTTTATATAAATAAAACCATGGAAATATTTCATAAAGTTTTTTGAGGTCAGAACATGTTCTATTTACATATTTTAAGTTACACCTGTATAAAGAAGAAATAAATATAACAGAATTAAAATAAAATAAAATAAATGTAAATAAAATAGAAAAGTTAAAAATAGAATAGAACAAAAATAAATGCAGAAAAAAGTGAAACTGAATAAAATGTATGTAGAATAAAATAAAATAGGATGCTTGGGTCTAGGTTCTGTAACCTGCTCTCAGACACTCATATTCAAGGAGTGGGGGAGGGTAATGAGTAATACCTATATAATGCAACCATAATGACTGATTTAGTGACTGATAGTGATTGGAAGGGCTGAACAGAGTATGCCGAGATGGTTTGGTCATGCTTGTAGAATGATGAAGAGAGAATGGTAAAAAAAGGTGTTTGTATCAAAAATGGATGGTGTGGGAGATAGGGGAGACCGAGAGGAAGTAGGAAATTGGATGAATGGTGTCAAGGAGTT
>SEYY01016094.1:0-13667 GCA_009176605.1 Armadillidium nasatum
TATATATATTATATATATATATCGTCAACCACCAAAACCACCATTAACCACCAAAACTACCATCAATCACCAAAACGACCATCAAATACCAAAACGACCATCAACCACCAAGAACGAAAAAAACGACAATCAACCACCAAAATTACCATCAACCATCAACATTCACCTGAACTACCATCAACAACCAAAATGACCATCAAACGCCAAAAAACGACCAACAACAACCACCAAAATGACCATCAACCTCCACAACCACCAAAAACAACCATCAACCACTAACAACCACAAAAATCCACCAAGAACCACCAACCACCAAAATCCACCCACAACCACCAAAACCAATAGCAAAGATCAAAACCACCAACACCATCACAACCAGCCATCAACAACCACCAAGAACCATCAAAACCACAAAATCATCATCAACCACCAAAATCATCAAAACCAACAACAACCAAAACCATCACCAACAACCATCAAAACACTACCAACAACCACCAAAACAATCAACAACCATCAAAACCTCCAACAACCAACAAAATCACCAACAACAACCTCCATCAACCTCCAACAACCATCAAAACCATCAAAACCACCAAAACTAACAAAATCACCCCCAACAACCTCCAACAACCACCAACAACCATCAAAACCACCACCACCACCAACAACAACAACAACAACAACAACAACAGCAACAACAACAACAACAACAACAACAACACACAACAACCACCACCACCACCAACAACAACAACAACAACAACAACAACAACAACAACAACAACAACAACAACAACAGCAGCAACAACAACAACAACAACAACAACAACAACAACAACAACAGCCACCAACAATAATAATAATAATTTATTGAGTTTGCTTTGTTGGCAACTCCTTTGTCATTTTAGCTCACACTTCTTCACACACAGACGAACACGCACGCCCGCACACACACCCACACCCACACACACACACACACACACACACATAGGCATAAAAAATAAAAATTAATATATATATATATATATATATATATATATATATATATATATATATATATATATATATATATATATATATATATATATATATATATATATATATATATATATATATATATATATATATATATATATATATATATATATATATATATATATATATATATATATATATATATATATATATATATATGATAGAGAGAGAGAGAGAGAGAGAGAGAGAGAGAGAGCAAAGCATTTTTGGACAATTACAAGAAAAAATCTAACAGCTGTACTTGTGAAGCTAATAAATATAAAATGAGAATTCTTTTCACGTGATTAAAATAAAAAAAATATTATTATTTGAAATAGGGTTGATGCAAGTTGTCATATTTTGTACATTATTATTATTATTATTATTATTATTATTATTATTATTATTATTATTATTATTATTATTATTATTATTATTATTATTATTTATTGATTTTAATTGTAATAATGTTCAAAAACAATTCCAAAAATAAATGTAAAATTACAAAAAATGCAGGTGCAGACTTTTCAAAGTGCAGATGTAGATGCAGAAGCAGAATTTTCAAACTGCAGATGCAGATGCAGAAGTAGAATTTTCAAATTGCAGATGCAAAATTTGCAAACTGCAGATGCAGAAGCAGAAATTTCAAACTGCAGATGCAGTATTTTTCAACTGCAGAAGCCGAATTTTCAAACTGCATGCAGATGCAGAATTTTCAAACTGCAGATATGCAGAATTTTTCAACTGCAGATGCAGAATTTTCAAAATGCAGATGCAGAAGCAAAATTTTCAAACTGCAGATTCAGTATTTTTCAACTGCAGATGCAGAATTTTTCAAAATGCAGATGCAGAAGCAAAATTTTCAAACTGCAGATTCAGTATTTTTCAACTGCAGATGCAGAATTTTTCAAAATGCAGATGCAGAAGCAAAATTTTCAAACTGCAGATGCAGATGCAGAAATTTCCAAATTGCAGATGTGATTTTGAATTTTTCAAAATGCAATGCAGATTTTGAATTTTAGAAAGTGCAGATGCAGATTTTGAATTTTAGAAAATGCAATAATGCAGATTAGAATATTATATATATATATATATATATATATATATATATATATATATATATATATATATATATATATATATATATATATATATATATATATATATATATATATATATATATATATATATATATATATATATATATATATATATATATATATATATATATATATATATATATATATATATATATATATATATATATATATATATATATATATATATATATATATATATATATATATATATATATATATATATATATATATATTATATATTTAATATTTTAAAGTTGCTTCTTTTGCTGTTTCTGAAACTGGACAAGTTTCATACACAAAGGTTGCTGCTAATGTACGGCGGAGGGAGGAGGATATTGTAAGTTTTAAGGATGGCAAGCAACCAGCAGCTATTTCGAAAAGAAATTATTTAAATATTTATAATAAAACTTTGAACAAAAACTTTAAAATGTAAGTTTAAAAATATTCTAAAAACTTTAAATGTGAATGGAAATTTTTGTTTTAAAATCAGTAGATTTTTAAACTTAAGATGATTTCACAGGGAGGGAGGGAGGAAGGGGGGCTTTCACTCAAGAAAGCTCTTGTTGTTGTATTATTTGATGTGTCACATTGAGGATGATTATATATATAAATTTTATTAATTTATATATATATATATATTATAATATTTATATACTATATATATATATATATATATATAATTATATATATATATATATATATATATATTATATATATATATATATATATATATATATATATATATATATATATATATATATATATATATATATATATATATATATATATATATATATATATATATATATATATATATATATATATATATATATATATATATATTTTTTTTTTTTTTTTTTTTTTTTTTTTTTTTTACAGAACGGACAGAGCCCTTTTCAAGGAGGGGGCACACACACATGCACAAAGCTCATTCAAACACACACACACACACACACCTAACGCACAGCCCTCAGCTGGGCACAGACGGAAGCCTTGAAGAGTGGAAGACTAAATAAATACAGGAGGAAAAATAAATGATGGTAGAGAGTTCCACAGAATAGAGGTGGCTGGAAAGAAGGAGGTACCACAACGGGCTAGCCTGGGATTTCCTACGTCCACACAAAATTGGTGCGAAAGCAGGGCACCCACCCCTTGTGCAACGAGGACGACGCAACGGTGGAGGAATGCGAGAGGCCAATTCCCTCGAGCACCTGCCATTGTAGTACCTGTAGAAAAGAGATGGCGCGCCAACGTCACGACGCAGAGACAGAGGGTCAAAATAAAAATATATATATATATATATATATATATATATATATATATATATATATATATATATATATATATATATATATATATATATATATATATATATATATATATATATATATATATATATATATATATATATATATATATATATATATATATATTGTTATTAATTTTTTTTTTTAAAACATTTGATGCAAGAAGGAGGTGGAGCATCATCCCTATTTTAAAAAGTGTTTGCAAATATTCTTCTTCTACATACATTCGTCTAGCAACGTTTTTTATTCCAAAAAATTTCTTCTTGTATTAAATTGTAAGAATATTAATGTTTTCACTTTATTTAGGCACTGAAGGAACGAAGGAAGGTCATTTGCAATATCATCTTACAAAACCGGCCAATGCAAATTTAAGATGGAGTGAGGAGAGAGTACTCTTGCACTCTAAAATGAGAGAGCAGGGCAGCCAACTGATCAGTAGCAAGCAGAATAAAATCATTTATAGATTGGTTTTAAGTGTTCCTTTATTTTTTTTTTAATAAAATGTAAATAAATATTAGTAATAATAATAAATACTAATAATAATAAAATACTCGTAATAGTAATAATAAAAATAATAAATATATTATTTATTTGTGGATTGGCAATTCTGTCAGCGAGGCGCCGACACAGTTTGAACGTAAAAAATTTATTTTTCTTCATATGCTTTCACTTAATTGTATCTCCAATTATTCCCTCTTTCAATTCAATTTGAAACACCTTTATATATATATATATATATATATATATATATATATATATATATATATATATATATATATATATATATATATATATATATATATATATATATATATATATATATATATATATATATATATATATATATATATATATATATATATATATATATATATATATATATATATATATATATATATATATATATATATATATATATATATATATATATAGTTGTTTTTTTTTTACCATACTCCTGTAGGTTCCAGCACCTGTCAGCTGTCTCGAACAAGACATGAGTTTCTTGAGCAAGGCAAGGCAATCAGTTGGTGGCTTGCTAGGCCTATCCCAACACACTAAACCACTTTTATTATAGGTTATCACCTTACCACTGTACCACTTAATACTATTATTATTATATATATATATATATATATATATATATATATATATATATATATATATATAATATATATATATATATATATATATATATATATATTATAAAAGTTTCCTATATTGAGGGATTCTCCCAGTCCCAACGAATGGACTGCCACCAATTTAAAAGATTGTGGTATCAACACTAATCTTTCCTAACATAATATTTTGACATAATTAAACGGTTCAATTCTCAAACAAAATAATGGCAAAGGATAAAGGAAAGGTAGAGATTGTTAAAGAATATTTAATAAATAGTACTATAAAATATTTGCAAGGTAGCGTCAATGAATAAAGAACAGAGGTAATGTCGCCGAACATCAGCTATGGTATCGTCCATAAACATCTCCGTCTCTTAGGAGAAGTTAAGATGAGTTCAACAACAATATGGGTCTATATTAGATATAAAGTTATTAATACACACCACTATATAAATATTTACGAAGTAATTAACCCTGATTTAGACACGAATCTTTTTTTCAAAATTTCTTTCGATTCCCTTGAATAAGGACTCCCGGATGTCGGAGTCGAAAGCTCGGGTTTTTTTAATAGTAATAATGTTTTCCTTCGGTTTTTAGTTCTTGTTACTCTCGTTTTAATTCTTTTACTTTTTAGTATTTTATTCATAATCACATATGGGTCTATAAATAGCATCAGCTGGACATCGTAATTCAGAAATGTTGTCCTCATGGTGTAACTTAAGGAATTTTCAACCACTGTCTTCTAATGAACAACAGGTTTCTAAAACCTTCTAAGATCTATACAATTTGTCTTCTCATGAACACAGATCAAATCTCTATAATATAGTGGATCATTCTTCGATTTATAGTCAAAGAATATCTCTCGTCTAACGACCAAGAGTTCCAATGATCTTGTTCTCTCTAAGATCGAGGATGTCTAATAATAAAGAAATAAATAGTACAATAATAAAATATTTACAAGAGTTCCAATGATGACGATTTCATCAGCAATTCTCAAAAAAATATCTCAACCTCTTCAGAAGAAGTTTCGATGAGTTCGACAACTAAGCTTCGATAAATATGAATCAATAGGTCAATGAATCAAAATGAATCTAACTGTCAACCTTTCATAAGTTTGTCCAAAATTTGTAAACCTCTAATGAGCGTTTACCAAGCCTTGTCTTCTAATGAATAAAAGGCCTATTCAAGTCCTTTAAGGGAATCTTACAGGTTTATGTTCTAATGAACGACAAACAAATAAATCAATTCTCTACCCAGTTACAAGCAATAGAGATGGATGATTCTTTACTTTATAGTCAAAGAATTTCTCGGGTCTAACGACCAAGAGTTCCAATGATTTGTTCTTTATAGATCTATCTCGAAGTGTGATCCTAAGTTCTGTCCAAAAATCTGATCGTGGAAAAATATCCCCTTATTGTAACCATCTTCCTTCCTCCTTTTATAGCCGAATAAAAGGCATCGTACGTCCGTCAGTTTACGACTTATCGTACATCAAATATTATAAAAATAACTGATAAATTTGTGAAGCAACATGATATATTTAAATAAAGGAGAAAACTTATATATATATATATATATATATATATATATATATATATATATATATATATATATATATATATATATATATATATATATATATATATATATATATATATATATATATATATATATATATATATATATATATATATATATATATATATATATATATCGTAGTGATTCAGTTTTTTATTTATATTTTATTTGTAACAGATGACACTTCAAGTACGACTTCGAATTCACAGAGGGTAAGTAAAGAATAATTTTTTAACATTATTGAAATACCTTATATATATATATATATATATATATATATATATATATATATATATATATATATATATATATATATATATATATATATATATATATATATATATATATATATATATATATATATATATATATATATATATATATATATAGGGTGAAAGCGAAGCAGGTGACATGATTGAGAATGATTTTCATGAGGTGGAGCTGCACCGAAGTAGTCGAGGGTTCGGGTTTAGTATAAGAGGTGGAAAAGAATTCCACAACATGCCCCTCTTTGTTTTACGTATTGCCGAAAATGGCCCGGCGGCGGAAGACGGAAAACTCAAGGCCAGTTTATATATATATATATATATATATATATATATATATATATATATATATATATATATATATATATATATATATATATATATATATATATATATATATATATATATATATATATGATTAATTTGTAGAAACCCTTATACGATTTTCCAGTAGTTACCTGATTGTTCAGCAGAACATACCAAATTATTCACGATACTTACCTAATTATGGTATGGTATTTAATCCCTTCCTACTTAACTTACATAAATAAATAAAAAAGTACTAAATCAAATGACCTCTTTATATATATATATATATATATATATATATATATATATATATATATATATATATATATATATATATATATATATATATATATATATATATATATATATATATATATATATATATACAGATCGCCACCACTCAAGGGCAGAGCCCTTTTCAAGGAGAGAGCACTCACAAAGGAAGAAAACTCACCTTAACGCACAGACGGATGCCTTGAAGAGTGAAAAATTAAATGCTGAAGGAAAAATAGAGATGATGGTAAAGAGTTCCACAGAATAGAGGTGGCTGGAAAGGAGGAGGCACCACAACGGGCTAGCCTGGGGTTTCCCATATCCACACAAAATTGGTGCGTAAGCAGGGCACTCCTTGTGCAACGAGGACGACTCAACGGTGGAGGAATGCGAGAGGCTAATTCCCTTGAGCACCTGCCATTGTAGTACCTATAGAAATGATAGTGCGCCAATGTCATGTCACAGAGGTAGGGGGTCAAGAGAGTTTGAAAGTAGGGGACAGTTTATTAATCTTTTAGTTTTAGACTCAACCCTATCCAGAAATGAGGAGGAGCCGGAGCGCCCCCAGATGTGAGAACAGGGCGGATAAGACTCTTATATATTTGGAGTAACTGCTCAGTAAAAAAATTCTTACAACCTGAACAGAACTTCCAGCTTCTTCGAGGCCGCTTTAGCAACCATTGTGATATGTAGTTTCCAAGACAGTTTATTTTTTATGTTTAGACAAAGAATGTTACTGTTATTGACTTGGTAGAACCATCGAAAAAGATAGGATAGTTGGGAGGTATTTTTGACAGGGAGATGTGAAGAAGTTGAGTTTTAAAGAGTTGAATTTCGCAATGTTGCTATGACCCCACCGGGAAATCCCATCCAGATCTGCATGAATAGATTCGGAAAGTTGAAGACGAGAAGCAAAAGAGGGAGCAGATTTGAAATACTGGTGATCTGAGAGAAGAGAATGAGACTCCAAATGATCCAGGAAATGGAAGTTGAGGAGAGTTTCAAAAATTTTAGACAGAACACAAGTGAGAGCTATAGGTCGATAGAAGAGTCAGAGCGGCTACCTTATTTTCGGGATCGGCTGAACAAAAGCACGCTTCCAGCATTGAGGAAAAGTATTAGTATTAAGGGATAGAGAGTAGAGTTGAAGGAGAACAGGGGCCAACTCGGAAGCACACTCCCTCAGAACACGAGTGGGAATGCCATTCGGGCCATTAGCCTTTCTGACGTTCATAGATTTCAGGATCCCATGCACCCGATCATGAGTAATTACAGGTAGAGACATGGGATACCTGAGAGGAGAAGGAGTAGAGGAGGGATGCCTGAATCGAGCAGGGTGGAATTAGATGAGAAAAGGAGGCCGAAGAGATTAGCTTTTTCAGAGGGAGTATTAGCTACAGACCCATCAGAGCGAATAAGAGGAGGAAAGGCAGATTTGCAGAAGTTATTTGAGATATTTTTGACAAGAGTCCAGAAATTTTTATCAATAGGAGAGCCATGGAGGTCAGCTCATTTCCTTTTTGTGAAAGTACGCTTAGTCCGTCGAAGAACATCCCTGCAACGATTCCGAGCTGAAAATTATGAAGCCATTTTATAGGTTTCTTTGTTTGTGGACTTACTTTATTATTTTTGTTGTTAATTTAGATTGGTTTCTCCTTACAGGTTGGTGATCAACTAATAGAAATTAAGAGGGTCAGTACCAAAAACATGACGCACGCCGAAGCGATAGAGTTAATTAAACAATGCGGCTCGACGGTGACATTGCTGGTTAAACGAGGGGGAAAAATCCCAACACATTTTGGTAAGTAGGAACAATTAAATGATTGTACTCATCACGGCATTCTACTTTCACCTTCACATTTCGTCCATCCATTCAAAGATTTTATGATGCTTATCATTCTTTGTACATCTACAAACTCTTCGATAATCTTGTTTGTCTAAATCATATTTATTCAAATAGTCAAATTATTTTATATTCCTTTTTCTTTGCTTAACAGCTTTATCTTTTCCTTCTACTGTCCTCATTAAACTAATCCTTTATATAACTATTGTTTTCCTTCCCTTCACTCACTCTTAGAACCTTCTGACACGTTTCTTCCATACCATCTGTGTTATCAAGATGAAATCTTAAATTTTAGTGTCTTACACACACACACACACACATACACATACCCAACTTCATACCCAATTAATCTCCGATGTATGTAATCGACAAAATTAGATCACTCATCTTGTACCTACCGAAATAATTTTAAAACTAAATTTCCGTTGTCTTCCATTATATCATTTATATTCAGCTTCCTCTTAGTCCTTATGGGGATGGAAAAAAGTATTCCTACTCATTCATGAAGAAGGCACTATGTTGTTGTTATTATTTTTAGTGTTGTAGGACCTACTGTATATTGTAAAATAAAGAATAATTAATTGTAAAATATGTATGTATAATTTGTGTTATTGTTTATTTTCAGATCCCTTGAGTCCAGTGAATCCAAATAATTTAGGATCTCCCGTGGGACCACCACCTCCTGGAACCCACATTCGTTCTACTGCCACACTGCCCTCTGGATCCCCATCTAACACTAGTTACCCTTCTAACTCTGGCCCTATGGGTCATTATGGTTATTCCGCCCCACCACCCATAGTCCCTCCTTCGTCTTCCTACACTTCTTCTACCTATCCCATTCCAGGGACAGGAAGAGTTCCCCCACAACCTCTTCATTCATCTCCCGCTTCTCAGTATCCTTCCCCTCAATATCCCCTCCCTCATGTATCAAATGGACCCATAGGGCAGTCATCCCCGAGAGTTTCTGGCCCCAGTGACAGCTATTACTGGAACCGGCCAGGGTAATCAAAAAGTATTTTAATTTTAGGGTTTTAAAATTTAGTACAATTTAATATTCTGTGACTTAAAAAAAGTGCCTTAGTTTTTAAACGCAGCCATCCGATAAATGTCTTCTTCGCCTCCTCTAATAGGAGACGCTGAAGAAGAATACGCCTTCTCTATCGTTTGAACACAATATCTATTTATGAAGCATTTGTAATTATTGTTTTTAAACTCATTCTCAAATTCAATTTTATTATTTTTATCGTCGTAGGCTTATCATAATTTTTATTTCTTTATCATTATATTTGTGCTCAATAAAATATGTTAAAAGATATTATTATTATTATTTTATTATTATTATTATTATTATTATCAATATTATTATTATTATTAAATGACATTTGTAAATAGATCTTTTTATGTTGCATATAGTTTAAATTTTTGACTTTTTGGTAAGTTGTAAAAAGCGCGTCGTCGTCATTTTCGTTCATATTTTTTATATATATAAATAAAAATTTAAAATGTATACAATTGCCTGTTATATTCTTCTACATACCATATATTTTTATGAAGGAAAAAAACTTTTGTAATTTATGATTTGTTAATAAACTTTTTGATTCTTATTTTTTTTTTTTTTTTTTTTTTGTAATTGATATTAATATAAGGCTTCTCTCTCTCTCTCATAAGGTTAGTGTAGTGTAGAAGGTCTTAGATTTAAATATAAGTTGTGTAAAGGGAATTTACTCCCGTAACGTCTTGTGAGGGTGTGGATTGAAGTATAGGAGAGAAAATATTTTTTACTTACTATTATAATCCTTATAAATAATATGGAGAAGTAATGTCGTCTTGTCCTGCACTTTGTCGTCGTATATGAAACAGAAAAATAAGGTATTCTTGGTTCTGGAGGGTGCTGTCTATAAACTAATTTAGTTTGAACAATATTCAAGGTATATGGAATTTCAGATCAGAAAATCTTAATTTAGCCCAGGCATACTTCTTGAAAAATAGGCCGAACCACCCCACACCACTTAGTAACAAACGGAATTTTTTGAATCTCGTTTTATATGGGTATGAAGAGAGGTAATTGTTAAAATTTCCATAATTTCCGTGAGGGGGTGAAAGTTTTCCAAAATGGCGGACAAAGGGTGGCGGTGGGGGGAACTTAGTAAACACTCGTTCATTTCTTGACCTAGAAACCTGAAACCCAAACGCCTAATTGTCCACAATATTTATACCTTAATAAGAAAGGGTATCTCCTTTAGTTTATTCGCAAAATTTTGAAAGTTCAACATTACCGATAGAAATAATTACAAAATATTATCCAAATAAAACATTTGTAGAAATTAATGTAGTTTATAAGGCAGTTTTATTTTTGTCTCTAACGACCAACAGCAGAGAACTATCCAGTTTTGAGAGAAGCTCTGTAGCAGTTGAGGGCGGCTGGCGCGGATAAGTCTCGTTGTAGTAGAAACCTACTGGGTAGAAAGTTTGTTTTTAATCAAGTTGATGGAATATTTCGTTATAGGTTTATTTTATGATAATTTATGTAATAATGAATAATACAAATAAGTAGAATTTTTAATATGGATAGAAGTAATGGTATAATAGTGGTAATATTAGGAACAGCATTTTGGAAAATTTTGAAAACAAAAATAAAATAATGAAGAAAACTATTAAGAATATAAAGAAGTTAAACAAAATTCTAAGTCTAGGGTATGGATCAAATAGCTAGAAAAAGGGAAATAGTACAAAGAAATCTAGGAAATAGACTAGAAAAACCGATAATAATAAGAGAGTCAGGCATGAAAGAAATAAAACAAACAGAAAATAAATCGAATTCAACATCAGGCCAGAATTGAGGCTTAGTTAAAACGCTCAAGAAATTGTGAAGAATGGATAAATTAAGGAAAGAAATAAATCCAACATATGGATATTTTGTTCTTGAATCCGATAAACAATATAAAAAAGATGAAAATCTATAAGAAATAAAAGTTAAGATATTGAAAATGCAAATGGCGGCGGCCATGCGAAAAGTAAACAAAAGGAACACTCTGGAAAGGCGTCAGAAGGTAAAAGGAAAAGAGATTTTCTTACAAATACTAAGGAAAAATGCGAAAAAATAGCAACTCTCTAGGATGTCAGAATTCAATCTGGCAGTTTTGAAACCAGTCAAGTCAATCTCTGATTATGAGTCAATATGCTCTCGGCTCCATCTAGAAAGTTTAGTATAAAAGTTTATCAAGCTATATCATTTTAAAAGTGGATTTATATTCTCCAAGTGAGAATATTTATATTTTTAGGTGCCTTATTAAAAACATAACACATTTTGTTGAGAAATTTAAATTAATTTTGATAAAACCCTTCCAGTTACAGAACTCTGTGAAGTAATTTAAATTAATTTTGATAAAACCCTACCAGTTTTCTTCTTCGGGACATGTCTGTTCTTAAGCATGAGGTATAATTGTCTCACTCCCTTTTGAAAAACCGCTTATTCTTTCTTCTATTTTCCCTCCCGTTGGCACTCACGGTAACGCCCCAGATATTTAAACCTTTCCACCTCTCTTATTGATGAAGATTGCGAGGAACTTAACATCGAACTTCAAATTCGATGTCAAGCTCCTCGCAATCTTCATCACCTCCGTCTTTTCCTTATTTATCCACAGACCCTCTCTATGTTGCACCATTTCCCCAGTGCTCTATGTAACATCTCTCTATCGCTACTCACTACTGCCACATCGTCTGCAAACCCCATCGTCGTCATTCCCAAATTCTCAACTTCATCCACCTCTCGCATACACTTATCCATGCACAAGATTAACAAAAGGAGGGACACGACCCCACCCTATCCAAAAATAAAAAATGTCCGGATCCCCTTAGGAAGAAATATTTTATGAAAAGTATAAACTTTGATTAAGGCTAAAAACTAAAGTTTCTTTTGTGTTTTTTAAAGAAATAGAGCAAAGACGTTACTTAAAATTTATGAAAGTTAAAACAAAGATTTTAATAGGAAAACTTACAAAAACAATATAAATACTACATAAACAAATAAAATGCTACAATATTGCCTTTGAAGTTAAATAAAAGAACAAAAATCGTCATGCATTTTTTCAAAACCAGTTTTAACGTGGGTTTTTCACCCTGGGATTTCATATACAATTAAAAAAAAAAAAAAAAAAAAACGTAAGAAAAGTTAAAAATTACCACCCAATTTTTTCTTCTTCTTTAAATGCGTAAGTATGTGATTTTTTTAAGTTTCTTTTAATATTACTTCCATAGGAACAGTCAGAACATTTAAATAATTTTACGTTTGTGTGTGTATTAAGCATGTGTGTTTTTAGGTCTCTTTTATAATTACATTCATGGCTACAGTGAGAACATTTAAATAATTTTACGTTTGAGTGTGTAAGCATGTGTGTTTTTAAGTTTCCTTTATGATTACATTCATAACGAACAGTACAGAACATTTAAATAATTTTAATTTTGTGTGTGTAAGCATGTGTGACTTTTTAAGTGTCCTTTCTGATTACATTCATAGGAACAGTCAGAACATTTAAATAATTTTACGTTTGTGTGAATAAGTATGTGTCTTTTTAAGTTTCCTTTCTGATTACATTCATAGGAGCAGTAAGAACATTTAAATAATTTTACGTTTGCGTGTGTAAGCATGTGTATTTTTAAGCTTCCTTTATGATTACATTCATATGAGCAGTCAGAACATTTATACAACTTTGCATTGCTGTGAGTCAGCATATGTCTTTTCAATCCTGATCTGAAATTGCATTCATAACTGCAATGAGCGCACTTAAACTTTCTTTTGTTGTGTGTTTTTAAATGAGTCTTCAACTCATCTTTGCTTTTAAAACTAAAATTACAAT
>SEYY01016095.1:0-2500 GCA_009176605.1 Armadillidium nasatum
TTCATTCGATTCTCCCTGGGATTACGAGATGTAAGTCTGACGCCGAAGTCTCTGTCATTTCCCGTCTCAACTTTTCCTAGACGAGAGAATTCTACGTCATAAGAGAGCCTGTTTCTTATTGGCTTATTCAAATGGCATCATTACTTTGGCTATAAGATCATTATTTTATATTAAAATATTAATTAATTAATCTAGAAATGTAGCAGCATCAAGGATCAATGATAATACAATCTTCACAATAAGCCATCAATTATTAGTAAAAGAGAATGTCATTACAGATTCTTTTTGCACAGGTGGGGGTAGCGGTAGTTGTGCAACTCCATTACATATATTATATTATATATAGAGATATATATATTATATAATTTATAAATATATTATTATATATATATATATAATATTTTAATTTCGTTTTTTAAGAAAAAAAAAAAAAAAAAAAAAAAAAAAAAAAAAAAAAAACAGCAAAAGGTAAACCGGTGTTAGTGCTTCTTAATACTTATCGTTGTATTATAAAGAAGTTACGGAGGAAAGAAGTTATAATTTCAGAAGCCTTTATATATATATTAGTATATTATATATAATAGTTATATAATATATATATATATATAATTATATTAATATATATATATATATATATAATATAATAAAATATATATATATATATATATTATAATATATATTTGTTCTTCCAGAGTTACATAATTAATAATTTATTTCGCCTTGACTATCAACTCATGACTTCCTTTTTCTCTGTAGTTGCTAAAACAAGTGACTCCTGTCAACATTCCAGAATATTATTCTAATCCAGAAGTTCTCAAGTGGGGGTCGAGACCCTCTTCCTGAGTCGCTGGAAGATTTGAAATTTTAATTTTTATTTATTCGATTTTCTTTTTTATTCTTATTGTAATTGGAAAAATGGGGTAGTAGAAAAATTTGTTTGATGATAGAGGGGTGATAGGGAGTCACAGTGAAATATCTTTGAGAAGAACTTTGTTTTTACTTCTTTTTAAAGTTTTGAAACCTGTTTTTGAACAAAAAATATTAACAAGTTTTTAATACTTCTAATCTTATCTAAGATCATTCGTGTGGCTTTTGTTAAGAATTCTTTTAGTTTGAATCTTTTATATTTTTTCTCTAATTCTTGATCCACTGCCAATAGGCATTTGTGTGGATCTTTTGCTTTTGCATTGAAGCACAAACCCGATTTCCTTACTTTTTTTTTATATATATATTTTTTAACTTCCTTATTTCTGTTCTTTTTATTAATGAAAACAAATAGCAGTTTTACCTGCCATAAATTATGACGTAGGTTGCTATTTCCCATTTTCAAAAAAAGAAAGAAACGCCGAAATGACGTCATCAATTAACCAATCACAGTCCTAAATTACTTGAAATTACGTCATCTTTTTCGTCATCGTCTTAGAAATTGTCAAAGTACCATTATTCAGACTTTTTATAGCATTTCATTTCATTAATTATTTATACTTTGGTATTACTTAGGTTTCTTCTAAATCTCTTACCCTCTTTCTTCGGTTTATTAACGAACTATATTTTATAAATATATATAAACTAATTTTTTAAAATCACTTTTCATAAAATAATAAAAAGTAAAACACTAAAAGAGAATCAACAAGAAAAATAACAAAGACATAACAAGGCTGGAATAAAAAATCGTATAAGTTTCAGAGCATTAACCTTTGCTCCCTGATCACTACGCTAGTAAATAGAAGAATAAATCAAAACACGATCTCACACACCGATCAAAGAAAAAACGCAAACCCGGCAACTTGACGACACTCCCATTCTGACAACTCACAAATTCGGGAAAATTAGTCTTTAAAAATTAATTTCAGAAATTTAAGGACAGTGTTATCTGTGTCGTAAAAACATAATATATCAACTTTTTTTTTTTGCACGCAACTCATCCTTTCATTATTTCTTTTTTTAAAAAAAAAAAAAAAAGCCTTATATCTTAAAAAAATCCTTTGGACAATTGACCTCTGATCTTGTTTTATATCTACTTGAAGCATCTAAAGCAGGGGTTCTCAATGTGGGGGAGCGCTCCCCTGGGGAGGCGTGAGAGAATTTCAGAGGAAACGTGCTATACTGAAAAAAAAGACAAATAAATTTGGAACAAACGATTTACTATTATATATATATATATATATAATATATATATATATATATATATATATATATATATATATATATATATATATATATATATATATATATATATATATATATATATATGCGCAAGTAGTAGACGTGGTGAGGACATATAATAGTATAAAAAGGTTCATGGACCTCAAAAGATTGACAATCCCTGATCTAAAGTTTTAATTAATGTATCAGATATTCAATTCCTTCATCTATTTTTATATTTTTTAATATTTTCTTTGTGGCTTTTTTTCAAAGATTCATCATTTTCCTCTAAATAGGTTACTATGAGAAAAAAAAGGTAACAAGAATCCTTCAGCACTTTACTACATTTCCTTGT
>SEYY01016095.1:17500-18811 GCA_009176605.1 Armadillidium nasatum
AAAATGAGTAGAATTAGGAGTTAGAGATTGTTATTAATAAAAAAAATGGGAATAAAGTAGAATATAAAATGGAACTTTTGAAGAGCATCACAATTGGCAGAGAAGGAAAAAGAAAAAAAAAGAATTATAAAAAACTTAAAATTGGATTTAATTAATTTACAATGCTTCCAACAATTGATCTAGTTTATTTATATAAAACTCCGAATTAAATATACAATCTGGATTCTTTAGTTTCAGATGGAGTTCTTATTCTTAAAGATTTGGTCAACTATAAATTGTCATTTGAATGGTTACATCGTCATACAATAAAGGATATTATTTTTTTTTACACTGAATATTCTATAACATTTGATTTATTCTATTTTTTAGAACACTTTTGTGGCCATTATCATTAAGGCAAACTAAGCCCAAACACCTTGACAGTTAAATAATGATTCAAAAACCACAAGAAAGCATTGCCCTCCTCCCTGATCATCACTATAATTTATCTTGAACGTTATCAAGAATATATAGATATCTTGGCAGAGCATTGTAAAAAGAAATATGATCATTATCATTAAAGCGAAATAAGCCCAAGCACCTTGACAGTTAAATAATGATTCAAGAAATCACAGGAAGAGCATCATTGTCCTCTCCGGTTATCACAATGACTTGTCTTGAAAAGAAACCTCAAGAAGAGCATCAATGTTCTCTTCGGTTATCACAATGACTTGTCTTGAAAAGAAACCTCAAGAAGAACATCAATGTTCTCTCCGGTGATCACAATGACTTGTCTTGAAAGGAAACCTCAAGAAGAGCATCAATGTTCTCTCCGGTTATCACAATGACTTGTTTTGAAAAGATACCTCAAGAAGAACATTAATGTTCTCTCCGGTTATCACAATGACTTGTCTTAAAAAGAAACCACGAGAAGAACATCAATGTTCTCTCCGGTTATCACAATGACTTGTCTTGAAAAGAAACCACAAGAAGAACATCAATTGTCCTCTCCGGTTATCACAATGACTTGTCTTGAAAAGAAACCACAAGAAGAACATCACTGTCCTCTCCGGTTATCACAATGACTTGTCTTAAAAAGATACCTCAAGAAGAACATCAATGTTCTCTCCGGTTATCACAATGGCTTGTCTTGAAAATTGTCAAGAACTTAGGATATCTTGGGAGAGGAGTGTGAAAAGTCGATATCAGTCTTCAATATCTGTAAAGTAATTAGAAGTTTCTTAGAGCGAAGAAAGTTAAAACACTTCACTGGAAACCAAAGTCTTAAATAAAGTCGTAAGAAACTATTCCATTTAAATTAGATTCTATATT
>SEYY01016096.1:5000-7500 GCA_009176605.1 Armadillidium nasatum
TATATATATATATATATATATATATATATATATATATATATATATATATATATATATATATATATATATATATATATATATATATATATATATATATATATTGAACCATTTAACAGGAAGAGGAGGAAGATGAATACGATCAAATGGTGGTAAATGACGACGAAGAAAATTGTCACGTCATTGAAAATCTTCGTGCAGAAGACGTTTTATTACAACCACTAAAAGAAAAGAAAGAGTAAGTATGTTTGTTCTTTTAACCATGTTTACAAATGTCATTGAAATAAATATTTTAAATTTAATGACATTTTTTAATGACACGTTTTTTTTAACTGTTTACAAATGCTAATGAAATAAATATTTTTAATTTTAATGACATAATTCTTTTTTAACTGATTACAAATGTCATTGAAATGTATATTTTAAATTTAAAGACATTTTTTAATGATATGGTTTTTTTAACTGTTCACAAATGTCATTGAAATAAATATTTTAAATTTAATGATATTTTTTAATTTTTTTTTAACTGCTTACAAATGTCATTGAAATATATATTTTAAATTTAATGGCATTTTTTTATTAAATGTTTTTTTTAGCTGTTCACAAATGTCATTGAAATAAATATTTTAAATTTAATGACATTTTTTAATGACATGGTTTTTTAACTTTTTACAATTGTTATTGAAATAAATATTTTTAATTTTAATGACACAATTTTTTTTGTGTTTACAAATGTCTTTGAAATAAGAAAATTCAATTTTTAATGACATAGTTCTTTAACTTGTATTTGCAAATGTCATTTAAATAAATATATTTAATTTTAATGACATTTTTCAATGACATTTATCTTAAGAATTTATGAAATACCTCTGAAATAAATATATTTAATTTTCAATGACATTTTTTCTATATTATGAAATAATAATAATAATAATAATAATATTATTATTATTATTATTATTATTATTATTATTATTATTATTATTATTATTATTATTATTATTATTATTATTATTATTATTATTATTATTATTATTATTATTATTATTATTATTATTATTATTATTATTATTATATTATTATATTATTATTATTATTATTATTATTATTATTATTATTATTATTATTATTATTATTATTATTATTATTATTATTATTATTTATTATTATTATTATTATTATTATTATTATTATTATTAGAAAGACATATTTTTCCCTCAGTGACATTTATTCTTCTTTTTTAATGGAGTAAAAAATGTTATTGTAAGCATAAATTTAAATTTCAATGACATTTTTTCCTCGATTTTATTAGGCGGAAAAATATCCTTAAAATATATATATATTTAAATTTTTACCAAAAATTTTTAAAAAATTTTTAACGTTTTATTAAATTATTTTTTTCACCAAAAGTTAAATGAAGAAAAAAATGTCATTCAAAAATATAAATTTAAATTTCGATGACATTTTTTCTCGATTTTACAATAGAAAATACACACACGCACATACACACACAGACACACAAACACACACACACAGACACACAAATACACACACACACACACGCACGCACGCACACACACACACACAGTAATTACGGTATGTCATTTGGTTTTATTGACGCTAATTATATTCCTGAGTTTTTAAAAAGTTTAAATAAGTTTCAGTCTAGATCGGATTTTTCAGATTTAGAGATGGGTTGTCTAAAGGAGTTTTTCCTTTCAAAATTAATAGAAGGAAACAACTCAAGTTTACCTAAAAGTTTATATTTAGCTTTGAAAAAATTTGAAAAGTATCGATAGCATAATTATAAGTCAATCAGACAAAGGTAACACAATAGTTATAATGGATAAATCGGATTACATAAGAATAATTAATCTTTTACTTGATAGAAGAACGTAATTGGAATTAAATAATAATCCTCTTAAAAATTATCAAACCAATTTTAACAATAGTTTAAAAGAAATCTTTCATGGTCAGACAGAAAAGATTGGTTTGTTTAAGTCTTTTTTACCATGATTGTCTTATTTTCATGACTTACCTTAATTAACTTCACAAACCAGAAATTCCTTTACGTCCTATTATTTCCAATGTAGAATGTGTCCTATAAATTGTCTTCTTGGGTGGCTAAGAAACTGTCTATTTTGGTTGGGAATATTTCTAATTGTCATCTTAAAAATTCTGAGGATTTTATAGAAAAGTCGAATGGATTAAATTTTGGTGTTTATAAAATGAAATGTAGAAATTGCAATAAAAAATATGTAGGAAAGACAACGGATTTTTAAAGACGCAAATATCAACATTCCTACAGTCTTAGAATAGATGATCAGAATTCAGCATTAACACATCACAGAGCTACTGAGAATCATCATATAAACATGATTGATTTTTCCTCAATTGCAATTGTTCAAGATAACATTTCAAGAAACTTATTAGAATCATTCATTATTAATAATACAGGCAACATTAATAATAGCAGAGGAACCTTTTACTTGGACTCAATATC
>SEYY01016097.1:0-2500 GCA_009176605.1 Armadillidium nasatum
CTCTAGAGCCTCTAGACCTCCGGAACAGAGGGGCTAGGGGTTAGCATACCCCTGTAGCGGGGGCCTCTACAGCCTCCTCAGCCTCCTCAGCCTTCTCAAGGTACTGAAGGGTATAAGTTTTCACTAAAAAATATCATAATATTTTATTTTTTTTTTATTTTTCATTAAATTTCAAAAAAAATTTATTAATTTTATTTAAATTTCAATTTTTTTTTTAAATAATTTTTTTTTTTTTTTTTTTTATTTTTCTTTTTTAAATAAATATTTTAATTTTTTCGTGTAATTACATAGACGCTGAGGACCCTGTAGACCCTCTAGAGCCTCTAGACCCTAACGGAGCAGAGGGGCTAGGGGTAGCATACCCCTGTAGCGGGGCCTCTACAGCCTCCTCACCCTCAACGTACTGAGGGTATGAAGTTTACACTAAAAAATATCGTAATATTTTTTTTTTTTTTTTTTCATTAAATTTCAAAAAAATTTATTAATTTTATTTAAATTTCAATTTTTTTTATATTTTTTTTTTTTTTTTTTTTTTAATAATTTTTTTAATATTTTAGTTAATATTTATATTATATATATATATATATATATATATATATATATATATATATATATATATATATATATATATATATATATATATATATATATATATATAATAATATTTTAAAATAATAATAATAATAATAATAATAATAATAATAATAATAATAATAATAATAATAATAATAATAATAATAATAATAATAATAATAATACAAAATAATTCCACTTTTGTTTTATACGTAAACTAAAACCGCTTCATTCTTATTTACACAGATCAATAAATAAAGATTATATATATATTATATTATATATATATATATATATATATATATATATATATATATATATATATATATATATATATATATAGTTATATCACATATTCTAAACAACTAAAATGCCGAGTCATAACGTAAACACACACACACACACAACACACACACACACACACATTATTTATATATTTATATATATATATATATATATATATATATATATATATATATATATATATATATATATATATATATATATATATATATATATATATATATATATATATTATATATATATATATTTTGTAAAACTTTTACAAAAAATAAATAAAATAAAACGTGATTTTATCTCGGCAGGCTTTGATGACGTCACTATACAGATAATTACATTCATTTTAACAAGCGCTAATTTTATAAGAATTTGAAATATTGAAGTTCAAGGTGACGAATTTCATATTTAAATTCTTTTTTCACCCAAGATTTTATTCAAAACCATACATGCTTTTCTTCTTAGCTCAAACGTCTAGATATATATATATATATATATATATATATATATATATATATATATATATATATATATATATATATATATATATATATATATATATATATATATATATAATATATATATATAATATTTTATATATATATTTTTATAAATATATATTATATATATATATATATATATATATATATATATATATATATATATATATATATATATATATATATATATATATATATATATACTTATATTTTATTCTAACACAAAAAATAAATAAAAATAAAACGTGATTTTTATCTCGGCAGGCTTTGATGACGTCACTATACAGATAATTACATTCATTTTAACAAGCGCTAATTTATAAGAATTTGAAATATTGAGTTCAAGATGACGAATTTCATATTTAAATTCTTTTTTCACCCGAGATTTTATTAAAACCATACATGCTTTTCTTAAATTTAAATTTAAAATATATATTATATTATATATATATATATATATATATATATATATATATATATATATATATATATATATATATATATATATATATATATATATATATATATATATATATGATTCCAGCATGAATTATAGCATTTTAAAATGGGCAACCACGTTTTAATCCTCTAAAATTGCCAGATACCACTTTTATCTTTATTTTTTAATTATTAAAAAAATAAAATATCCTATTATTTTTTTTATATTATTATATATTATTAGATGTATTATATATTTTTCAAAGTCATTTTAACACTTACATATATATATGAATTATACTTAAAGATACCGAAATAATTTCGTATTCAAATCTTGCCACGTTATTTTTACTGATAAACATATTCTTTAAAACCATTTTCATGTGTAATGCTAGACCTTTATATTTATTTTTTCATTTCAAAAAAATTAAATAAAATGCATTTTAACAAAACTATATACGTTTACATTTATTTAATACCAATCATCTCAGCGCTGTCTTCTGATTGGTTAAAACCTTCACATTAATTTTTATTTTAATAATAAATAAAAAATTTTTTTTTTTTTTTTTTTTTTTTAATTAATATTTTTAATTAATTAATAATTAATAATTAAAAAAATAATATTATATATATATATATATATATATATATATATATATATATATATATATATATATATATATATATATATA
>SEYY01016097.1:12500-15000 GCA_009176605.1 Armadillidium nasatum
AAATTGTAATTTCTTCTAAAAGACGTCACTTCTGCTCTCTCTGAGCTTAACACTAAGAAGGCGTACGGTCCTGATGGTATTCCCTCCTGTGGTTCTCAAAACTTGTGCTTCCGAGCTTGCACCCTGCCTTGGTAAACTATTTCGTCTATTGTCTTTCTACTTCAACCTTCCCTTCTTGCTGGAAACGTGCGCTCATTCAACCTGTGCCGAAGAAGGGGGACCCCTCTCAGCCCTCTAACTATCGTCCTATTTCTTTAACCTCCGTTCTTTCTAAAGTTTTCGAATCTATCCTTAACAGGAAGATTTGGAAACATCTCAATTCTTCTAATCTTATCTCAGATCGCCAGTATGGCTTTCGTAAAGAAACGCTCTACTGGTGATCTTCTTTCCCTTCTCTCTGACTCTTGGTCCTCCGCTCTTCGGCATTTCGGTGAATCTTTTGCTGTGGCGCTGGACATATCGAAAGCTTTCGATAGAGTCTGGCACAAAGCTTTGATTTCCAAACTTCCCTCTTTCGGAATCTATCCTTCTCTCTGTGACCTTCTCTCTGATTTCCTTTCCGGTCGTTCTATAGCAGCTGTTGTAGACGGCCACCGTTCATCCTATAAATCTATTAATAGTGGTGTTCCTCAAGGATCTGTCCTATCCCCAACACTTTTTCTGCTTTTCATTAATGACCTTCTCTCTATTACTTCATCTCCTATCCACTCCTATGCTGATGACTCCACCCTTCATTACTCTTTTCATTTTGAAAGACGCCATTCCCAGCAACAGTTAATAGAGGCAAGGAGGGTGGCCTTGGAGCAACTAACCTCTGATCTATCTCTCATTTCCAATTGGGGCAAAGAAAACATGGTCGTTTTCAATGCCTCAAAAACTCAATTCCTCCATCTCTCTACTCGACACAATCTTCCACACAACTACGATATCTTCTTCGAAAACACGCAACTCAAACCTTCATCTGTCCTTAATATTCTCGGTGTTTCTTTTTCTCGTGATCTTTCTTGGAAAGATCACATTACCTCTCTTTCTAAACAAGCTTCTAAGAGGTTGGGTGTTCTGAGGCGCCTTCAATATTTTTTCACACCACCCCAGTTGCTTGCTCTGTATAGGGGTGTTGTTCGCCCCTGTATGGAGTATGCGTCACACATCTGGGGTGGTTCCACACACACAGCTCTCCTGGAAAAGGTGGAGTCTAGAGCTTTTCGCCTTATCAATTCTCCTGCTCTCACTAATTCTCTCCAATCTCTTTCTGCCCGTCGAAATTGTTGCGTCACTCTCTCTATACTATCGCTATTACAATGGACACTGCTCTTCTGAACTCTCTCGTCGCATACCTCCTCCATTAAGAAGGGCTCGTGCGACACGTCTTTCTACACAGTCTCATCCTTTCTCTGTCCAACTCTCTGACCCCAGACTTAACCTCTATGCTCAATCTTACATGTACTCTACTGGTAAAGTCTGGAACACACTTCCTTCATCTATTTTCCCAACTTCCTATGACTTAGGCACCTTTAAACGCCGTGTATCAGGTCATGTCGGCCTTTAATTTGACCATGTTTTCCGACTTTCCTCCCAACTCTGGTGGAACATTGGTAGGCCTCTGGCCTTTGCCCACCAGAGGAGAAATAAATATATATATATATATATATATATATATATATATATATATATATATATATATATATATATATATATATATATATATATATATATATATATATATATATATATATATGGGACTGCCTTTAGTATGTAAAATGTTTCCAGAATCTCATGCTCCTTTTATTTCACTTTGAAATTGCTAAGTCTTTCGTACCTAACACTAAATCTCTTTTATTTGTAGAAAATGCAGTTATCTTTCTAGTTCCTTTTCCTTAGATAAAATAATTTTCCGTCGGAACAACAGCTGTCTTACCATCTGCTAAAACTGAACTCTTTCCTCAAAACTTTTCATCTAATTCCACTTTAGACTCTCCAGAACTCTTCCTCCTTCACTACATCACTCCAACTCATTTATTCTCATTTATTCCTAATATGTTAATTTCTTCTTAATGTGTGATTTCTACTCTCTCTGAGCTTAACAATAACAAAGCATAAGATCCTGACGGAATCCCTCCTGTAGTTCTTAGAACTTGTGCTTCTGAGCAGGTTGCACTCTGCCTAGTTAAATTATTTCTTCTATTCCTGTCAACTTCGTCCTTTTCCTTTCTGTTGGAAGCGTTTACTCATTCATCCTATGCAAAAAAAAAATAAATAAATAAAATAAAATAAAAATAATCTCTTCTGAACCCACAAACTATAGTCCTGTAATTTTAACCTTGATACTCTCAAAAGTTTGTAATCTATCTTTAACAGAAAGATTTAGAAACACCTAAATTCTTCTAATGTTATCTCTGATTGCCAGTCCGACTTCTGACATTTAGTTCTCTACTTCTCCGTATTTATGTGAATTCTTTGCTTTAGCTCTGGACACGTCGAAAGTTTTCGATAGAGTCTG
>SEYY01016097.1:20000-22500 GCA_009176605.1 Armadillidium nasatum
TTCTCAAAACTTGTACTTCTGCCTTTGTAAACTATTTCGTCGATGTCTCTCTACTTTGACCTCTTCTTTCTGAAAACGTGAGCTCATTCAACCTATGCCGAAGAAGGGGCCCCCCCCCCAACCCTCCAACTACCGTCCCATTTCTTTAGCGTCCGTTCTTTCTAAAGTTTTCGGATATAAAATTAACAGGAAGATTTGGAAACACCTCAATTCTTCAAATCTTATCTCTGATCACCAGTATGGCTTTCGTAAAAAAGAACGCTCTATCCGTGATCCTTTTTTCCTTCTGTCTAACTCTTGGTCCTTCTCTCTTCGACATTTCGGTGAATCCTTTGCTGTAGCGCTAGACATATCGAAAGCCTTCGAAAGTCTCTGGCACAAAGCTTTGATTTCTAAACTTCCCTCTTTCGGAATCTGTCCTTCACTCTGTGACCTTCTACCTGACTTACTTTCTGGTCGTTCTATAGCAGCTGTAGTAGACTGCTACTATTCTTCCTTTAAACTATAAATAGTGGTGTTCCTTAGGGATCTGTCCTGTCCACAACTCTTTTTATACTTTTCATTAATGACCTTATCTCTATTACTTCATCACCTATCCACTCCTATGCTGATAACTTCACCTTTCATTACTCCTTTCACTTTGAAAGACGCTCTTTCCAACAGCAGTTAATTGACGCAAGGGTGGTCTTGGAGCAACTAACCTCTGATCTTTCTCGTATTTCAAATTGGGGCAGAGAAAACATGGTTGCTTTCAATCCCTTGAAAATTCAATTTTTCTATCTCTCTACTCGACAGAACTTTCCAGGTAACTATGACATCTTCTTTTAAAATACTTGACTCAAACCTTCATCTTTTCTCAATATTCTTGGTGTTTATTTTTCTTGTGATCTTTCTTGGAAGGATCACATTACTTCTCTTTCTAAATAAGCTTCTAAGAGGTTGGTGTGCCTTCGTGATTTCTTTACTCCAACCCAGCTGGTTGCTCTTTATAGGAATGTTGTTCGCCATTGTATGGAGTACGCCTCACACATCTGGGGTGGTTCCTCACATACAGCTCTTCTCGAAAACGTCTTTTACGGCTTATAAAGTCTTTTGCCTTTACTAACTCTTTCCAATCTCTTTCTTCTCGTCGAATTGTTGAGTCACTCTCACTATGCTATCGCTTTTACCACGAACACTGCTCTTCTGAACTCTCACGTCGCATTTGCCCACCATTGAGAAGGGCTTGTGGAACACGCATTTCTGCACAGTTTCTTCCTTTCTCTGTCAAAATATCGTCTTAACCGTTATGCTAATAAAGTTTTTCACTTATTCTATACCTTCTGAAAATTATCTCAATATTTGGGAAGGTAGAAGAAAAGTAGATAGTTTTCCACTTTATTTTATTTTTATTTTTAACAAAAATGGCTTACAAAGTTTTGATTTTTAAAGTTTTACAAATTAATATTGAAATAGTATATAAAATAATATACATTTAAATTACAAAATATTATTTTATTTTATATTTAAAGTCTATATATAAAAAAACATTATATTTAACATTTTAAACATTAACGATTTTTTATTGAAATTTTAATACAATATAATATAAAATAAACACATTTTACATTAGTTTAATTTTGGTCTTTTTGTCGGTAAATTTTCAGGCTACTCTGCGAACTCTCTCTCTCTCTCTCTCTCTCTCTCTCTCTCTCTCTCTCTCTCTCTTCTCTCTCTCTCTCTCTCTCTCTCTCTCTCTCTCTCTCTCTCTCTCTCTCTCTCTCTTCTCTCTCTCTCTCTCTCTCTCTCTCTCTCTCTCTCTCTCTCTCTCTCTCTCTCTCTCTCTCTCTCTCTCTCTCTCTCTCTCTCTCTCTCTCTCTCTCTCTCTCTCTCTCTCTCTCTCTCTCTTTACATTTATATAGTTTCTCATAATGGTTTTACCTTAATTCAAATTTAGCAGTAAAATAGTTTTAGCGGGAAAATGAGATAAGGCCAAAAGTGAATTAAGAATTTGTTATGGTAATAATTTACAATTTACATTATATTTTAAATGTTTTAGTTTTTAAATTAATAGTTTATATTTTTATACATTAATTATAATTACTTTTATCACAAAAAGAAACTTGTTTTTTTTTTTTTATCATTGGTTTTACCTGTCTTTTTCTTATTTAAAACAATATTAATATTTTCACAAGTTTATGCTTTAAAATACTTTTTATTAAAGAAAACGTTATTTATATTTTTGGGTAACTATTTAAAATGACACTATATATATATATATATATATATATATATATATATATATATATATATATATATATATATATATATATATATATATATATATATATATATATATATATATATATATATATATATATATATATATATATATATATTCTACTGGTAAAAGTTTGGAACACACTTCCTTATCTGTTTTCCCAACTTCCTTTAACTTACACACTTTTAAGCTAATTGTATTTGGACATGTCCGCAATTAACAACCAGATTTCCGGTATTT
>SEYY01016097.1:27500-29055 GCA_009176605.1 Armadillidium nasatum
AACTTTGCTTTTTCTTCTTTCCCTCCTTTAGCATCATCTGATGCAACTGCCATTTTGCCTTCCTCTGTAGCTGAACTCTTCTCTCAAACTTTTGCCTTTAATTCAACTTTAGACAATTCCGGAGCTGTTCCTACTCCTTCAACCCCCTCCAACTCATTTATTCCTAAAATTGTAATTTCTTCTTAAAGATGTCACATCTGCTCTCTCAGTTTAACACTAAGAAGGAGTACGGTCCTGATTGTATTCCTCCTGTGGTACTCAAAACTTGTGCTTCCGAGCTTGCACCTTGCCTTGGTAAGCTATTTCGTCTATGTTTTTATACTTCAGCCTTCCTTTCCTGCTGGAAACGTGCACTCATTCAGTCTGTGCCGAAGAAGGGGGACCCCTCCCAACCCTCTAACTACCGTCCCATTTCTTTAACCTCCGTTCTTTCTAAAGTTTTCGAATCTATCATTAACAGGAAAATTTGAAAAATATCTCAATTCTTCTAATCTTATCTCTGATCGCCAGTTTGGCTTTCGTAAGAAACGCTCTATTGATGATCTCCTTTCAATTCTCTCTGACTCTACAGCATTTCGGTGAATCTTTTGCTGCAGAGCTAGAGATATTGAAAGCTTTCGATGCGACCTTTTCTCTGATTTCCTTTCCGGTCGTTCTACAGCAGCTGTTGTAAACTACCTACGTTCTTCCTTTAAACCTATAAATAGTGTTGTTCTTCAAGGATATATCCTATCCCCAAATCTCTTTCAACTTTTCATTAATGACCTTCTCTCTGCAACTTCATCTCCTATAAACTCTTATGCTGATGACTTCACCCTTTATTGCTCTTTTCAGTTTGAAAGGCACCCCACCCATCAGCAGTTAATAGACGCAAAGAAGGTAACCTTGAAGCAGCTGACCTCTGATCTATCTCGCATTTGAAATTGGGGCAGAGAAAACATTGTCATTTTCAATGCCTCAAAAACTTAATTCCTCCATCTACTCGACACAATCTTCCACACAACTATGATATCTTCTTCGAAAACACACAACTCAAACCTTCATCTGTCCTTAATATTCTTGGTGTTTCTATTTCTCGTGATCTTTCTTGGAAAGATCACATTTCCTCTCTTTCTAAACAAGCTTCTAAGAGGTTAAGTGTTCTGAGGCGCCTGCAGTATTTCCTCACACCACCCCCGTTGCTTGCTCTGTATAGGGGTGTTGTTCGCCCCTGTATGGAGTACGCCTCACACATCTGGGGTGGATCCACTCACACAGCTCTTCTTGAAAAGGTGGAGTCTAAGGCTTTTCGTCTTTTCAACTCTCCTGCTCTCTCTAATTCTCTCCAGTCTTTTTTCCGCCCGTCGAATTGTTGCGCTCTCACTTTCTCTATTACACCCACTGCTCTTCAGAACTTTCTCGTCGTATACCTCCTCCACTGAGAAGGGCTCGTGCGACTCGTCTTTCTACATAGGCTCATCCTTTCTCTATCCAACTGTCTGACCCCAGACTTAACCTCTATGCTCAATCTTACATGTACTCTACTTTTAAAGTCTGAACACACTCCTTCATCTAT
>SEYY01016099.1:32500-35000 GCA_009176605.1 Armadillidium nasatum
TTATTATTATTATTATTATTATTATTATTATTATTATTATTATTATTATTTATTATTATTATTATTATTATTATTATTATTATTATTATTATTATTATTATTATTATTATTATTATTATTATTATCATTTTTATTATTATTAGTATTAGTATTAATAGTAGTAGTAGCAGTTGCAATTACAAGTTAATTAATAAAATAAATAAAATTAATAATATAAATGTAAAAATAAATTTATGAATAAATAAATAAATAAAAAGAATTAGCATTCTGTTGTACGAGGATCACCTAAACCCTTCTTTAATGTTTTACAATACAAAAAAGATTACAATTGTAATTATATAATAATTATAATTTTATAAATCTAATATTTAATATTTTTAATTTTTAATTAAGATCAAATCCTCAAAGAAACTAAGCAGGTAGACAATGCAAATCCAAAATCTTTTTCTAATTAAAAAAAACGAAAGCATAATAATAGATTCAGCTATATTATGCAATAATAATTTACTATTATTATTATTGTGGCTATTATAAAATAATAATAATAATAATAATAATAATAATAATAATAATAATAATAATAATAATAATAATAATAATAATATTATTATTATTATCTCATTATTATTATTAATTAGTTATGAAAATAATTCAATTCAATTCCAACAGTTTATTCAGAAAAAAGTACATTTAAAAGTTTGAACAATTACATACAAAAAAGTCCTATACCTTTAAATATAGTAATAAAAATAATAGGTAATAATAATAATGGCAATCTACCTGGCAATAAAAATAACTGAAAATAATTAAAATAAATGAAAATAATTATAAAATAATTAAATATATTTAAAAATTAAATAAAATAAATAAATAAATAATGAAATAGGAGAAAAATTAAACTTCAAACCATATTCCCCTACCCCCAACCCTCTACAGTCACACCACGATGCGAAGGTATATATATAAGTGAACCCCAGACAGGGACACATCCTGCTTTCCAGGCAGGGTTCCTGACACCCCTTCAGGGGTCACCCACCAAAGGTATGAATCTTTATCCACATAAAAAATAATTAAAAATTATTAAAATATCGGAAAAATAGATAAAAATTTCTTAAACATTATTGAAAAATTAAAAAAATGAATAAAAATTAGTTTTAAAATTATTAAAAAAAATTGAAAACTAAATAAAAATTTATTAAAAGTTATTAAATGATAATAATAATAATAATAATAATAATAATAATAATAATAATAATAATAATAATAATAATAATAATAATAATAATAATAATAATAATAATAATAATAATAATAATAATAATAATAATAATAATAATTAATAATAATATAATAATAAATATATAAAATAATAATAATAATAATAATAATAATAATAATAATAATAATAATAATAATAATAATAATAATAGTAATAACAATAATAATAATAAAAATAATAATAATAAAAGGAACATGAATAAGAACTATAAGAAAATTAAATAAGCTAATAACTTTTAATAATAATATATATTTTACATTTCCCCTAAAAATTTTCTTCTAATTTAAATTTAATTTTCTTAATATAATTCTCGAGAGCAACTTACAGGGAAAATATGAAGAATCATTATAATTATTTATTTATTTATTTAGTTATTTATTTACTTATTTATTTATTTATATTGTTTCAGAATATAAGTAAAATTATATATATTTTTACTTACTCTTAAGTTGTTCTCAAGAATAATATTAATAAGATTATATTTAAATTAGAGAAAATTTTTAAAAAATTGGAAGGGAAATGTAAATATATATTAAATCTAAAACTTACATTGAATTCCTAAATAATAATAATAATAATAATAATAATAATAATAATAATAATAATAATAATAATAATAATAATAATAATAATAATAATAATAATAATAATAATAATATGAATAATATAATAATAATAATAATAATAATAATAATAATAATAATAATAATAATAATAATAATAATAATAATAATATTCTTCGGCGGACGGAAATATTAATATCTTTCGCGTGTGCGGGTGGGGTGGAGTTGTCAAACCAGCGTTTTAACAAGGATGGGGGATGTACCCCCAAACGTAATTTGGAAGCCCATCCCATGAGGGTACAAAAATAGATTTTTAATGGGGATAGTGGTCACACCTTCAGTGGGTGACCCTTACAAGGGACTGGGCATCTTGGAAAACAGGAGGTGTCCCTATCTGGGTTCCTCCGCGTAGACTTTGTTCTTTGAGGTACTAAGTGAGGGGAAAGTAAGAGGGAGATTACTGAATTGAATAAATCCTTATATGATAACTTTAGAGCGAGAGTGAGAGTGAGGAGAGAAATGATGGAATGGTTTAACGAAGGAGTTGGATTGAGACAGGGATGTGCTATGTTGCCTTAATAGTTTGATCTGTTATCGTATGGTGTTGTTAAGAGGATGGAGAGGAAAGGGACGGGTGTTAGAGTGAGAAGTGGAGAAA
>SEYY01016099.1:42500-46061 GCA_009176605.1 Armadillidium nasatum
TCTCCTCACCATTCTCTTCTTCCAACCTCAAATTTCTTTTATTCTTTCGTTTCAAATCCTATCCACACTCCTCAAATCCCTATTCGACCTTAATTTCTTCATCTCATACCCATCCAATCTCTTTGTCGTTTGATCATTCATCATTCACATTTCACACCCATACATTACAGACGACAAACACACATTCTAACTTTTATTTGAATCTGTTGCACTGAAGATAATTAATTAAATAGTCAAACGGCAGCATAAACTTGTTATACTTGTGATTACGTATAGTAGAGTCTTTTAGGAGACAAAATTATTTTGAGACAGTTAACAGCATCCAAAGGCAAAAAGCATACTATCCTTAAGAAGAAGAAGAGAGAGAGAGAGTAAGACCTTCTGTCCATGTTACAAAGAGAGAACTTGAAAGAGGAAAGAAAATAATCAAGCATTAATATTTACCTATAAGTATATAGGTTTGTCTATTTATCTATCTATTTATCAATCTGTCTACACAGAGAACGAAATTTCTGCCAATGTGAAAATACTTGGCTGTCCAAGGGAAGTTGAAGAAATCTGTTTCTTCGAATGAAGAACATTATTTATTTATTTATTTATTTAATTAATTTATTTATTTATTTTTTTTTTTAAAAGAAATTCAGCCAAAATGTTGGAACAAATTATCCACAAATTTCTTCAGATATTTAAGTAAATTTATAAATTTTTTTCGTTCAGTTAATAATAATAATAATAATAATAATAATAATAATAATAATAATAATAATAATAAAACACTCATTGTCTGACTATCGTATTCAAACTCGTTTCTCAAAAATCAGATAACGAAACAAAATCAAAAAATTGTTGAAATCTGTTTTAACTTTTTACATAAATTTCACGTATCGGAGTACGAAATTTCATCCATTGAAGAAAATTTTGAAGAAAATTGTTTGTAACAAAAGTGACAAATTTGAAGAAATAAAATTTTTTCATAAGAGATCATTTTGATTATCTGTGTATCTACATCTATCGACGTATGAATGTATATATGTATGTATTTTTGTATGTATGTATGTATATATGTATGTATGTATGAATGTATGTATGTATGTATGTATGTATGCATGTATGTATGTATGTATCTATCTATCTATTTATCTATCTATCTGTCTATGTATCTATCTGTCTATCTGTCTATCTATCTATCTGTGTGTCTATCTATTTTTCTTCGAAAATAACTTTTAAAAATAAATCAAATCTAATAAAATATAATAAAATATTTTAAATCAATGAAAATAAATGTTATATATATATATATATATATATATATATATATATATATATATATATATATATATATATATATATATATATATATATATATATATATATATACGACAAAATAATATAATAAAATCGTAATTGCATAGAAATAAAAGAATTTAAATATTTCTTGAGTTCATTATGCATACTTATCAGTGTATATATAATATATATATATATATATATATATCTCTACATATTTACCTATTTATTTTATCTATCTATTTATCTATCAGTCTAAATATCTATCTCTTTATCTAATTAGCAAGTCATAACTTTTCATTATTTATTTTAAGATATTTCTGCATTTTTTAAATTTTCATATATATATATTATATATATATATATATATATATATATATATATATATATATATATATATATATATATATATATATATATATATATATTATATATATATAATATATATATATATATATATATATATATATATATATATATATATATATATATATATATATATATATATATATATATATATATATATATATATATACTATATATATATATATATATATATATATATATATGAAGTCCGAAGTTCGTACTTAAAAGTTAGGGAATCAAAGCATTTTTCCATACTTTGAGGTTCGTTATTCAGCCACTGCACATTCCGAGGCCCATCGAGGAACGTGACGTGAGTGATGAAGAAGGCGACGAAGAAGGTGAAGAAGGTGAAGAAGGTGAGGGCGAGGCACAGCGTGAATGAGGACATGAAGCAGATGAACTACAGGATTCAAAATTGAAGAAAAAAATGAGAACATGACCCTCAAAGTCGCGTGATTTCAGAGAATGATGAAAAGGACCACAAAAGTTTTTATTTGAATAAATATTATTAAGAAAAATTATTTATTAATTATTAATTTATCAATAATTAATTATTATTGTGGTCATTGCTATTTTTATTTTAATTATTACTTTTGTTATTATTTTTAAAATTATTATTATAATTATTATTATTATTATTATTATTATTATTATTATTATTATTATTATTATTATAAATTATTATTATTATTATCATTATTATTATTATTATTATCATTATTATTATTATCTATTTTAAATTATATATTATAATTATCATACTATTATTACTAATTATTATTATTGTTATTATTATTATTATCGTTAGTAGAAGAGGACCTACTTTTAAACTTTAAAACTGTAAATGTACCATTTCCTGAAAAAAGCTTTATGAATGAATGAATTATTATCATTATCATTAAGAAGAAGAAGAAGAAGAAGAAGAAGAAGAAGAAGAAGAAGAAGAAGAAGAAGAAGAAGAAGAAGAAGAAGAAGAAGAAGAAGAAGAAGAAGAAGAAATAAAATAAGAACAAGAGTAATGTTATAATAATAATAATAATATATAATAATAATAATAATAATAATAATAATAATAACGTCCATCAATATCTTCGATCTTCAATCTTCATCGATAAAGGAAAGGAAACAAAAGTGAGCATCTGTGACTTTTTTTATGATTAAAGAGATAAAAATAGAAAAAGAAAGGAAATAAATAAGAACATGAATAATAATAATAATAATAAGAAGAAGAAGAAGAAGAAGAAGATCATGAAAACAAAAACAAAAACAAGAGCAAAAAATAGAAGAAGAATAAATAAGATCACGAACAACAACAAGAAGAACAAAAAAAAAAGAAAATTATAAAAAAATATATATTATATATATATATATATATATATATATATATATATTATATATATATATATATTATATATATACTATATATATATATATATATATATATAATGACTAGCGCGTGAAATCCAACACTTGTCCTATTTACCGCTTGCAGCTAATTTTCACTTTGTTTGTTTTTAAAAAATCTTCGAAAAGTCGAATAAAATTTCTTCAACCACTCAATCTGAGACAAACATCAAATTTAAAAAGAAGAGAAAAACTATCAATTCTTCCTTATATATTCACTTATTTTTACATCCATAAAAGAGAAGAACACACCTGCATCGTCGTTCTTATTCCCTTTTTTTTTAAATGACTTACTACAAAACGTTTCAATTTGTGCTCGTAGAAGCAAAAACCACCGTCGTGTATATGATGCATAAAGGCTCCTGTTGTCAAAATTGATCAGGTGGCTTCTCGAGGAGGATCAACCTACACATCAAGTTCATCTTGAAACAATGAAATAGAGAACGAGTGACAGAGATAATATAAAATCAATCTTCATGCCAATTTGCAAACAGAACATATATT